>CALYLW010002358.1:149951-203450 GCA_944989445.1 Ampullaceana balthica | reverse complement strand
TTAAGAGAAATACATATTTTACAGATAGACACACTTTTGTTTTTTTTTAAATGACACAGAAGTTACCTTATCTTTTACAAACGCTCCTTCCATTCAGCAGATAGTGTGTTCTACGCTTATCTGGTTTTGTGTTTTGTCATGCATTCTTATAAGAGTTTCTTATAAGAGTTTCTTATAAGAGTTAAGATAATATCCCCTCAATTATACACTATTATGACAGGAGAATTTAACCGTTTATAAATTACGTCATCCACGGACATAATTCTGTCCTAATGACATATCACAAAACAGTGACACACATGCACGTGATACGTATACCAAGCATTATTATATAGTGACAATGATAAAATAGAACCAATGCAAACACGTGCTGTCACATTTATTACTGGAGATGATCAGTATTGGCAATAGTAACATCATTAGATTATTAAACTGAGAAACAGTAGAAATAAGAAGAAAGAGCACAGCACTAAGAATATATATGATGACAAATGCGCTGAGTTTTGGGTGGATGTAGTTTGTGTTGCTGAGGTAAGCAAGCAATATAATAAAATCGGTCAGATAAAATAATTTGAAACAATGATATTTATATATTTATTTATGTATATACATATAATTTTAAAAACTTTAATGCCAATATTATTTCAATGTAAATATATCTTGCAAATGTTTCCTTTACGAGGTTTTACGTTTGTGCTTGCATTAAAATTGCATAAAATTAATCTTAGCTTCTCTAAATACCACTTAGCAATAAACAGATTTGAAGGATGTAATGGAACAAAATTTATCTTTTTCACATGATCTTTTTTACATTTCTATCTAGTACTTTTTTGTAACCCTTTTGAAAAACTGGTTCAAATATGTTAACAATATATTTGATATACAATGTTTTAACTCCACTTCTAGCAGTCCTTCTATCCGCATGGACCATATATCATGTTTTTATAACAATTTCTAACAAACCTTGATCAATGTCAATGTCTGATATTTCTGCTGAGATCACGTCATCAATTATGTTTGTTTCACATTGTCAATAAACTAAATCAAATTGTGTGCATACGGTAATCAAAATGTGTGCACACCGTAATCAAAATGTGTGCATACCGTAATCAAAATGTGTGCATACCGTAATCATATGTGTGCATACCGTAATCCATATTTTTTTTTCTATTGAATGGGATACACCGGACAACGTGGCTCAACCAAATAATTACGTTTATCAATAAAATCAATCACAGATTAATGTGTGAACACATGTGCGATGATCAAAATACAATTGACATGGTGATCATAATACAATTGTCCAGGTAACAATAAATCTCAATACATTTAGGATTGCACGTTATTTTAAGAAAAATTGTGGCTGCTGTATGCACGAACGTAAGCAATTAATCTTGCTTGAGTTCATTAAATTGTCCTACACGTCCTGTGAATGTAGCTGACATATGAATATTTTTTATACAATTTATTGAGATTCCCATCTGTAAAATCTACGTCACGTAATGGAATATAGTTTTTGACCATAGTTTGGTTTATTTCAGAGAAATTAAGAGAAGTATTTGTGTGTCCTTTTTAAAAATCTTATCGACACCATATTGAATAAACATTTGACGACAAAGTGAAGTGTGATTAATTTGTTTCTTACGAAACATCAACATTTATGAAATAATTCATGGCACCGATTTATCATGAACTCCTTTTTTTCACCCTTTTCATTTTGATTTTGAAACTATCTATCCATCTTAATTTTGACAGATTAATATTGGAAATTCCAACTGATCATAGAAACGATGAAGTTCGGAGAGCCAATGTATATTACCATTTCTGCTTAGATGAACATTATCGCGCGATATATTTTCTTCCTAAACATTGAATAAACTGCATCAAATGTTGGGTAGCCATCTTTAATAAAAACAACATAGTCCTTTTCTGGTATTCGTTTGGAAGTTATTCAGACATGTATTTTTATAAAGCCCATTAAAATCGTACATATGATCATTCCCATTTTATCCCTATTTTAGTGAGCGAAATCAACAAATAAAAAAAACCCGTAAAAAAACAAAGTTTTTTTACTATACATCCTTTATGTACGAGACGTAACTAAAAGAATGGTCATTATAATACGCAGCGCAAGAACATACAAAAATACAAAATTGTAGGTACGTCTCGTAAAACGTGTTTAATATAATGCGCACCGATCAGGAATACAATAATATAATTTGCAATGTCACGTCTGTAGTGTCTGTCCGTGACGCTACTATTTTAGAAAGCAGAGCACCAAATTACTGCACCAATGCATCAAAAGGTGTGCAAATTAAAGATGTGCTGTAAAAAATATTATATATTATATATATATATAAAGATATATTACATGGTGTCAGAAGTGTTGGACCACAAGACTATTTGAAGTACTGAAGCCATAACTATTACATGGACCGACTCCACCCGCCACAACCACTGGAGTTAAAAAAACATGAGCCTAGAAAATGTCCTGCTTATGGCAAGTTATGCAACAACTGTGGAAAATTGAATCACTTTTCTGCTGTATGCAAGTCAAAACGAGTAAAAGTTGTCACCCGTCAACTAAAAGATCACGTGGACTATAGTCAAACATTCTGCTTAGGAAGTGTGTCCACGCAACACGCAACAAGTGATGAATGGAGAGAAATCGTTACGCTTGAACAGAGGCCAGTGATGTTCACACTGGACACGGGCGCACAAGTAAACATTCTGCCACACAGATTGTTTAGTCAACTAAGAATAGGAAGAATGCAGAAAATCAACAGCAAGGCTCACTACATACAGTGAGGAAACATTGCCTGTTGTAGGCAAAACATCAATCAAATGCTCTGTGAAAGACAAATCAGAAGTGCTGGAGTTTCAAATAGTAACGACGCACTCAAAGCCTATCCTTGGTCTGCAAGCTTGTCAAAAGCTGAATCTGATTAAAATCGTGGGCTTAAAAAGCAACATTTAGGAGGTCAAAACAGCAGAAGAAAAATTACAACGAATCAGACAAAATCATAGGACGTACACACTCTCAGCGTGTAAGCAACGCAACTATTCAGAAAAAATCGAATGGCTCGTGGCAGCCAGCAGTCGTCGTGTCAGCAGCAACGACGCCAATGTCATGCATCGTTAAGACTTACGATGGCGTGACACACCTACGAAACAACATGCTGAGACAGGCATTTCGTGAAAGGAGATGTGTTACGGGTGATTGTGAGTTCGACACACCAGAGACAAAGCAAGAAGTACACGCTCCCAGCGCCGGTACGAATGGGTCATCCCCAAGCGTCGTAACTCAGAAAGGGAAAAGGGTCCACCCTGTTAGCAACAGGTCAGAAAACTTCAGTTATCGTTGATGACGGAGATGGAACAAACAATCCTGGTGAACGATTGGATACATATTTTAAAAGAACCTTTCAGGAGTTCCTTGACAACTATCATGTTTGTAAACGACCAAAACATGAAACTTAAGCGATGTCAACAGCAACAACAACAGATACGGGAAACAGGTGAAGCCACCAATGAGATACCCAGACAAAGAGACATTAAGGTGCACTGTGCATTGAAAGACATTTGAAGATTCAGTGTTAGTTAGAATTCATGTACTGAATTGTTCGATGCTTTTAATTGTATTATTCTCTTATTGCTAATCTGGGTCATTCATTTGTTTTTGTTAGAAGGGAGATGTGAGAGACGTGTTGTTGTGTTTACATATGTATGAGAATGCAATGACTTGACCTAGTATGAAACACGTGGTTTGAGAGGTGAACTGTAAGCGTGCTGGTCAGGGACTGAGAGAATAGCTGGCTATAAATGTACGGTTCAAGAGGCAACCGAGGTTGATTGCAGTTGATTGTATACGAGCTGCTTAAGTAGCTGATTGTACAGTTGATCACAGTGAATTGGATATAGTGATTAAAGACAGTTGTTAACCAGACCACAGTGTGTTAAAGACTTGTCTCTTGACCAGCCATAAGTTCTATTACACGTAACGCTATGACGTCATTGTTTAAAATTATATTTAAGCATATATATATAACCGTATATAAGGTTCGCATCAGAAAATGTGCAAAATAAGTATATTACTATACTGGATAGATGTGGAACGCCGAGGAACAATGTACAACAGTCTATAGCAGTTAAAAAATCGTGTGGTGATTAGCACTGTAAAAACTATTAAATGACAATAATTATTTAATCTTATATTTAAAAATACAAGGTGTGCATCGATGCGCAAAATGATTATAAATTAAAGATTCACTGTAAGAAAATATTATATTACGTCATTGTTTTAGCTGGTATTTTAATTTTGGAAAAGGGAACAATGTAAAAAGAGGATTTGATGATGGTTAATTATAAACTAATTTGGGTAAATTCCAGGAAGTTTAATATTTCGTATTTATCAAACAAGGATAAGTTGCTTTGGCTTTTAACAAAAAAAAACAAAAACAAAAAACAAAGTGGACGCTACAACCCCTATTAATATACATAATTCCCGTCTTCTGTATGGTGATAATGTAATGATGTTTCTAATTTTAGGAAGCAGCGACACAAATGACAGCACCAAAATTAACACATTTCGAACGTACCGCATATAATTGTTCAATATGATAATAAATGAATCAAATAAAAATACATGAAAGTTCTGTAATAAGTTATTTTTTAATCAGAGGTGTATTTATTTTGAAAACTTCCGTCATTGTTGACGGGCGATACACTAGTTATAAAATAATTTGTGTAAATTTCAAAACGTTTAACATTTCGTATTTATCAAACAAGGACAAGTTAGTTGGGCTTTTGAAAAAGGTGGGCGCCTTAGACGCCTTAAAAATTAGTGGGCGCCTCAGGCGCAATGGCGCCGCAGCAAAACCTAGTCGTATATAATAATTTAGATAGACTAAATAAACATTAATTAACAACATATTTTGTATTGGTTCATCTATTTAATATATAGTTATGTTAAATATTATTTTTAAAAATAAGTAAAAAAATATTTAAGTTTAACTTCATATATTTTGTTAAATACATTATTTTATCATTTTTTATCACCGGATGGAAGGAAAAATAATAAAAATAAGTTTGAATAACAGCTGTTCAATTTATTTTTTAAAAAAAATACTAATATTATTTGTTAAACCATATGTCATACCACAAAATAGTATAAATGATTCTGCATACATCTTTTATAATTCACTGGATGATTGATACATAATTCCTCATTAAATCATTTTTCTTGCATTATTAAGTATTTTATATTATTACAATACAGCTTAAGTCCAAATTGTTATTTATTTTTTATTATTTTTTAAAATGAATCAAATTCCCATGCAAAACTTACCAATGGTCTAATAACAACTTATTTATAATTCCTATCCTATTCTATAAACTTTCTACGCATGTTAAAACCTTTCAAACTAATTTTCGATGCAAACAAAGTGTTTTTTTTATTAGCTTCAACGATTTTGATTGTTTAAAATTACTAAATATAACATTAACTTTAATATATATATATATATATATATATATATATATATATATATATATATATATATATATATATATATGTATATATATATATCATGGATGTTATGATTAATATAAATTTAATCGTTAATATTTTAAAAGTAATCGATAAATTGATTAATTAATCATTAAGTTCGATGAAATCCAAACATTAAAATGTATGATGTCATAAGAAACACTTATTAAAGATATAAATAAAACATGAATATTTCCTTTATAGGTCATCTTATAACCAATTATGCAAAAAAACATTAAAACTAAATGAGGAGCAAAATCAATGAGAATTTCACCTACCTTGACAGTAAGATCACACGCACGCTCTCTCTGGATAAGGACATATGAACCAGAATCAGCAGGGCATTAATGGCTAGGCTGAATCAAAGATTGTGGAACAAATCGCAGCTCACAGATATGACGAAAATCACTGTTAACCAGGCATGCATGCTGAGCACACTCCTCTATGGCAGTGAGTGTTGGACGACCTACGCCAAGCAAACAAAGCAGCTCAACAGCTTCCACTTACGATGCATGCTTGCGTAGGAGGGCATTCATGTCACGGAAGCATCCCTCATAGCTTTGAGTGAAGAGATAAGGGCCAGGAGAAAGGTGAGGCGGGCAGAGGGGCAGTAGTACACGCCATCGCCATATATATATATATATATATATATATATATATATATATATATATATATACTAGACGCCCCGCGGAGTAGAATACGCCGCAGACTTGCTCATGGAGATCGCAAAGAAAGTGAAAAAGAACGGGCACAAACTACACCACGAAGAAATCAAAACAACGCGAGTGAACGTTGGTTTTGCTGCCAACTCATTGATGTTTTCGAGACATTTGCTGGTGAAGTTCGGCACACCCTTAACATCTATGAAGTCAGCTATAAAACGATAATTGGTTGAAAATCAGAGTTACGTAATCGTTATACGGTTTTCCAAAATAAACACACAAAAAAACCAAAAAAAAACAACAACAACACGCAATTAACAAGCCTAAATATGACAAACCCTCACTACGGTCTGCCAATCACAATTTATGATTAAGGGATGGTAGTATTTAATGGGAGGCGGGTAAAAACAACCTCTGTGTGCATGTCTTCACATTAAATCGCAATTTTTTTATTTAATTAGTGCTGCTTTTTGTGTCTGTACTCTAACCCCCCCCCTCAACCGTTCTTTGAAATGTCTATGATGAGGAAGTCTATGGCGTATGCTATGCAATAAAGGGGTAAAAGAGCGGGCACAAACTTACATTTTTAGAAAGAAAAAAAAACAATTTATTCACTGGGGCTTGAACCCAGGACCTTCCCCACATGAGGCGGACGTTATAACCAGTACACTACGAATCTCACGTTTTCTGTGAAGGAACAAATACAGTGAAACGCAAGGACCATTGTTGGTCACCCCTCTACTACCTTCGCGTAGCATACGCCGCAAACGTGCTCATAGATAGTGCGAAAAAAAAGGGGGAGGAGGAGAACGGACACGAACAGTAGCACGAACAATTGGGAACAACGCGAGTGAATGTGAGGGGACCACCGAATTATTTTGGGTAAGTATTTCGGACATCGCAACAATATAAAAACAAATATTACAGCCATGAAGCCAAGTTGGAGAGCAAAAACTTCGTCCATAAACGAAAAATGCGACAAATAGAAATAGACAGGTACCCGGGGAAGTAATTGATATATCATTGAACTAAGCTTTTTTCCGTGACATGCGAAGCGGTCTATATGTTTGCTAAGAAAAGCTGGAAAGTTAACAGGCATTAGCATTTTTAAAATTAAAAAAAACCATATGTTGGGCTTGAACCTAAGACCTTCCGCATATAAGGCGGATGATTTAACCAATACACTACGAAATACATACACACTGTGCAGGAACAACGAAAGTGAATGTAAAAAAAACATTGCTGGTCTCAAGACATGCCCCATCCCACCACTACCTTAGCTTGCGAAACGTTAACTGTGTTTAGTTGACCCCAGCGAGGGTCATTCGTCATGCTCGGTTGCACATACTTGCAGCTTGCCTCGCATGGTCCCACCATGAAGAGAATTATATAAATATAGATATTTAAATTTACTTGAAAACTATTTTGGTAGGACGATAATTCTCATTCGAATGGCATACAATTTGACATTTTCAAAAACACTTAAACCTTTATTTAATTAAGTGTCTACAATAATAAAAAAAAATTCATTGAACTAATGATTTTTAAAAATGTTTTTTTTCTAAATCTATTCTAATAAAAGCCAAAGCCCTCACAGACTGACTGACTCATCACTAATTCTCCTACTTCCCGTGTAGGTAGAAGCATGAAACGTTGGGAAGTTGTTGAATGCGCTCTCACGGCGAAAATTGTTAAAAATAAATTTTAAAATTTCCACTCATCGTGGTCCGGGGGCGCAAATGAAGTTTTTTCCTTATTTGAGCTCCATAAAAATTGAAAATCACGAATACTCCTATTTCCCGTGTAGGTAAAAGCATGAAACTTTGGGAATTTGTTGAGTACAATTAAAATTAAAGAAAATATTTATAATATTTTATTTTTTTTATTAATAAATAATAAATTATTCATAATTAATAATAATGTATATATTTTTTTACGTACAAACTTCTCCCGCGTAATATTATAATTAATTTTTATTAATTTATGTGGACCGGCAGACGTGAAATAAAAAATGGCTGACAGCATCAGAGCAGTTAAATTTAAACATATTTTAAACATATATCTGGAAAGTTGAGCAAAAGTTTTGTTTTTAAGCTAACTGCGAATGACAAAGTCGAAGATGGTGAAAAAGTTTATTGTGTTCACTGCCATAAACAATTCTCGTTTAAAGGATCAAATACATCGCTGACGTACCACCTTCATCACAAACATCCGATCAGTATCAACACATTGTAATAAAATTTAGATCAAAATATTCTTAATTTTCAATGTCTTTGAGACATGGGAAATAACTCAAATAAATAACAAGTCAATTACCTGTTTTTGTTACTTCCCTTAGAAATGTTCAGTTTAATGACGTCATACAATTCTATTTTTGGCTCTTAATGAAATTAACGACTGATTAATCGATACTTTTCAAAAGTTAACGATTAAATTTAAATCAATCGATAACAGCCATAAATTCATTGTATTCTAAAATGCATTCTCATACTTATAATTATTGCCACTGGTTTAACGAAACATAATACAATAATTTTAAGTTTAAATCTAACAACATTTCATATAAAGGTCTTAAATTAATACAGTAACATGGGAAATATTAAACCATTTGTCAATTCTCTCTCTCTCTCTCTCTCTCTCTCTCTCTCTCTCTCTCTCTCTCTCTCTCTCTCTCTCTCTCTCTCTCTCTCTCTCTCTCTCTCTCTCTCTATCCGTCTCTCTATCCCTCTCTCTTTTTTCTCTATGTAAAAAGACATGTGAAAAAATAAGTTATGGGAAAACTAAATGTAAAAGTGGAGCCAGAGATGTAAACTTAAGAGTTAGATTGATATAAATCAGCGAGTATTTAAATTTAGAAAGTACAGAAACGAATGAAATTCATGGTTACGGCATTCTTTTAAATCTGGTGTTTGAGCATAAGATGGATTGCCAGAACCAGCCAGTAAAATAAACGTATTATCAATATTAAAACTTAAATTAGAATGCAAGAACGCAAACAATGAATACATTTAGGACTCAAGAATTATCTTTATATAACAAGCATCTATCATCTATAAAGAAGCAGATAAGATAAGCGTCCCACCCCTTTTTTCCAAATAAAAAAGTCATATTGTGTCAGGTTTAAAAAATAAAATCTTAGGTTGAAAAAACAACAACAACACGTTACAAAATGTCGCATAAGTTAAAAGGAAACAAAAATAATATAATGTACTTTTTTGTTCAAAGACAATCTGAAAATATGTTTTGATTGACGTGATGGCATCGTGTAGGCCGCCATCGTAACCATGACTACCATAAGTCAGCTAGATCAATTGCAACACTAAACACCTCCCACAATGCTCATATAAATGCATTTATTGAATAGCTCTTCCCTATATTGGAAACTATTTATTCACAAGCATCACGTATATCCGTCATTTAATTTCATGTCTGTCATATTCAGCAAACCTACAGTTGCTAAAGTTTTATTTTACTTTAGATATTTTATGTACATTTATTTATATAGTTGGTGTTAAAATACAAAAATTTTGGTTTTAAGTGTATCAATTGTTTATAGTAAAGTTAATACGCTTAAATTTAATTAGTTGTTTAATTTAAGTTTTGGACACTATGGCCAGACGCGTGTTTTTCATCACATTTATGTTCCTGCAGTTAGCACGTAAGTGGATTCATTAGTTAAATAAATCATTTATATTTTCTTTTGCAACAGCTCATTGTTGTTTTCATAATTGATATTTTGTTTTAAGATTTCACTGACCACCTCATGCATGAACTCATTCCCGCACTCAAAGAGCAATATAAATGTATCATATAGGGCCGTCTTAATGGTTAGGCCTGTTGGGAAATTACCTGGGGGCCCACGAGCATAAGGGCCCCATGGGAATATGTTTATTTATATATATTATGTATATTTAGTTTTTATTCCTGTGGGGGAGGGCCCCAAAACTATTTATTTGCCCCGGGGCCAAAACTGGTGTAAAGACGGCTCTGGTATCATATCAGGGTCGTCTGTAAACCCTTTTGTGCCTCCGTGTAAAGCAATAGTATTGGGCCCCTCCCCCACAGGAATAAAAAAATAAATAAACATAATATATATAAATAGATATATTCTCATGGGGCCCCTATGCTCGTGGACCCCGGGCAAATGCCAACGGGTCTATGCGTTAAGACGGCCCTGTATCATATAACATGAAAACATCAGGGATAAAGCGGTGAATTAATAAGAACTTTATAAAATTATATACTCGTCTATATGTCAATATCGTGTATCACAGGTAGCCTTTTGACCAAAAATTTCGAAATATGTTAGGACCCGTTCATAGGTTGAGAGTAATGTTAAGCTTAAAATTCGTTGATTTTTTTAATAATCTTTTGACATTAAACCTGAGAACAATTTAAGATAAAATAAAATATGTATTTTTATAAATGTCTTTTATATAATATATAAATATATATATATATATATATATATGGAAAGCGAACATAATAGGCCAGCGTTAATTTATTAGCTTTAAAAGTGAACTACTTAGCAGGAAAACTGTACATTTTAAGAAAGATCGCGAATTTATTGACTGTCTATTGGCTATGGCAAGGTATTATTTCAAAGTCTATAAAATATAGAATAGGCAATAAAATATATTTTTTTTTAAAATATAGAATAATATAATTTTAGATTTTGTGCGCTGTGAATTTCGACTTAATCACCATATTTGTGTTGTACCTCGTACTATGCCTGTGAAACTAAGCATATTAAATAACAAATACTTTATTTTAAATATACATTTATTAATCGAGACCTGCTTAGAGCGCTGAAGTGCAAGTTTTAAATATTGATAATTTAATGATAGATAAATGAAAGAAATATAATGGATTTTTAAGATCAAGCTTTAATTTACTAGTTGGTCAATCCCTCACCATGCTCTGCTATTTATGATTAACAACCTAAACGTCAACTAATAAGATGACAAGATATTCATTACACTAAATTTTATTAGCTTATAGGATTAATTAAAATATCGTTTACATTTAACGGGACTCGTCTAAAGATTAGCTCCTTTTTAATTGTTAACTACACAAGCATCTGCAGACTTCTGTTTGCTTGAAGGTACCCAGTATCTGGGTCAATGTACTGTTAAGTATTCTAGAACTAGCGGTTATTTAAAATTTCCCCACAGTCAGTGCTCAAAATTATATCGAAACAAACACCGACAACAAAATACGTTCATAATATAAAAGAAAAGTGTACCACTAAACTTACTCTATTTAAACAGGAGAAAAAATTTGAATATATTTTCAAACAATAATAAACAAATGACAGGTAGGCATTGATTTTTAAATAAATATGTAGAATCATCACAAAATAGTTCAAGTATTACAGTGCTAATAATATTTGTTAAATAAAAAAATATAAAACATCAATTTTTTGAAATTTATTACACTACATGTTTCAAATTCAGTTATCATAAAACACAAATAAATAATAATTTTTGTAATACATAATTTTAATGAATTTTAAAAATGACGTGGAAGTATTTCTAGTAAACTGTACAAGTACTATTAAAATAAACTCTGATTGTCTCAACAGGTCTCTTAGTAATGGGCCCAAGAGTGGAACTGTGAAGAAGGGAACATCAACATTGCATTGATCTACGATTGTCGATATAACTTACAATCTCAACACAACTTCTTTGCTCAATTTCTTAAGTTTAAACTTTCAAGTTGATAACTGACCAATACAAGGCGGCGACTAAACAGTTTTATTTCAATCTCTTTCTAATGACCTACAGCTCAACAGCGATCAAAACATTTGAGACTCTAACACAGAAAAATTTCACCCACGCAAATTTTAGCGAATCTATATTAGAGTTAAACACCTCGTTTCTGTCCTAATAATTTGCCATTTAGAAAAGTATTTAATGAAACAAGGAATGTATTCAATGATGTCGCTAAATTTCAACGCAAATTGGCCATTTATATCCTTGATGAAAACATAACTGAAGAAATGTCAGATCACCAAGTGTCTCGGTGGCTCGAAGATCAACAAAGACTAAGTGCTGATATCAGAAGATTGTTTCTAATATTAAATCATAGAACTAAAATTTCAGAAAGAGGAACGTACGTAATCAATACTAACACTTTAAATGATACCAACAAACTTGTGGAAAAAAGCATTGGTCTTATATGCAGCCTGTGTAATTCAAATTATAAAGGACATAAAAATGACCGTAGTTGTTACTTCATGATAAAGGAAAAACAAGAAATGATGATAAATGAAGCGGATGAACTGTGTCGTAACACTTGGTTCAATTCCCATTTAATTTCCCTAAATACCAAAGAAGAAGTAACGTTCGTGAAGAACATTATTGAAAATTATTTCCAAGACTTAGTATGTAGAATTAGCTATAATCCCTACACACATAACATTAAAACATATTACATTAAAACTTTTATAGGACTTCATTTCCTTAAGCGTAATAGCACAGTAGAGTACATATGGAATGATGATACTCCATTTGTTACGATGGCTAGTTTACCTCCCTTTGATGAAAGTAAGAACTGCTTTTACTTGTCACAAAAGTATGATATAGGTAGATTTAAAGAAGTAACAACAGAAGATTTTCAGTGGATTAATTATGATTGTAAAGAAAAAGTCGTGACTGATATTCAACTGTGTGAATCGGAAATTACAGATAAACCGATAAAAAGAATAGATCACAAAGATCTACTACCTAAGAAACACATGACTTACAGTCAAATATTTTACAAAAGTTTTGAAACGCTATTTTTCAACATTTTTAATTATGACGTAAACGATGCAAATATTTCTATTGTGAAAAATAAAATTAATTTTACAATCACTCCAATGAAACTAACAGAGAATTGCTCTTTAGCAATAGAAAAACATAACAGTAGATCATTTCAACAGATCACATCTTCAGTACAATCAGACACAAGTTACAATTTTGATGTGAACATCAAAGTCATTTCAACAGTATCTAATAACAGTGAGATTGATGCTTTGTTTATGCGAGCTCCGAATTCAACAGACAATATTTGCTTATATGAAATAGACAACAATAGGGAACGAGTTAGGATTTACAACAACAAACATTTACACAATTGTGAACAATTCGTGTGTCCAGGAGGATTTGTAAAGTGTCCAGATTCCTACTGTATCCCTGCTTACCTTGTACATGATGGTACTAAAGATTGTCCACACGGAGAAGATGAAGATTTCATCAATGATGACACGTCACTCTGCAGAGGGAAACTAAAGTTTACATTAAAAAACATTTGTCTACCAAAATATATTTGTAATACTAACACTCCATGCGTAAATGAATCTAATGACTTTGCCTGTAAGGCTGTATGTTCTGATAACTACATTTGTATTTCAAATTTAAAAAGAAACAGTTGTAATGAGAGCATTACATTTAATGAAGTTTTTATTGAAACAACGGTTCAGTTATATGAAGAAACAAACACATTTTACTTCACTCCACAAGTCTACTTTTTATTTCCGTTTTTTCAACTGGTTGACATCAATTTAAGTCGATGTACCATAAGAAACCTTGACAATGTCATTGAAAAACTTGACAATTCAGCTTTAATAAATTTGGATGTGAGTCAAAATAGTATGTCAAAGACTAACAACTTTTCAGCCATGAAGGAAATGCATATTTTGCAGAAGTTAAATTTTTCTTTTAATGAAAACTTAAAGCTTCATGAAAATTTTATGTTTCCTTTAAATTTGAAGGTAATCGATTTGTCATACACTAAATGTGGTAAACGTGTCATACAAACTTTAGTAAATTTTACCCAGTTGAGTATATTGTTACTACAACAGGTTGAACCACTTGATTTAAGTGAAGTATCTGGAAATGTCAAACTTGATATCTTGGATGTACGTGGAACAGAAATCGTGAACATAAAAGATGGCTACCTGAGCTGGTTGACTATTGACAAGGCTTTGTACACGGATGACTTTCGGTTATGTTGTGACGTGATCAGAGGTGAACAAATACCAGCAGAAACATGTCACGCACAAAGTGATGCAATCTCCACGTGTCAAGACCTGATTGGTGATCCACTAAAACGTGTCATTCTATGGGTAGTTGGTGTTTTATCTCTTCTAGGAAACATTGTTGTGGTCATCTACAGACTATTGTGGGACAGGGCTGTTTTTAAAACAGCTTACGGTCTGTTTGTTGTCTGCTTAGCTGTATCAGATTTTATAATGGGTGTCTACTTATTGATAGTTGCTGGGGCTGATTTGTGGTACAGAAACATATACGTTTTGAACGACATGTACTGGAGACATAGTAACATGTGCCAATTAGCAGGCATTCTATCAACATTCTCCAGTGAGACGTCTACCATGTTCATTTGTCTTATTACACTTGACAGGTACTTTGTCATTCGGTATCCGTTTGGTCAATACAGATTTTCAAAGTCTGGGAAGATAACCTCAATCTGTTTGACACTTATCATTGGTGTCGTGGTGGCTGTGATACCTGCTGTGTTTCCTAGCTGGGAGATTTACTCTACTAACGGGATGTGCCTGGCACTTCCATTTAGTTCTGGGAAACACATGGGATGGGAATATTCAGCCATCTTGTTTGTTGGCCTAAACTTTGTTCTTTTCATACTTATAGCAATTGGTCAGATAGCAATCTTCCGAGCCATAACTTATAAAGAGAAGAAATTTCCCAATCAAATAGAAAAGTTAAGAAGAGCCCAGAATTTCGCCATTGCTAGACAGTTATTTCTGGTGGCCATGTCAGACTTCTGCTGTTGGTTTCCTATTGGGATTATGGGTATCATGTCTCTTAACGGCTACCATTTCAACCCAGAAGTCTACGCTTGGTCAGCGGTTCTCATACTGCCAGTAAACTCAGCCATTAACCCACTTATCTACACATTTCCAGTTATTCTACGGATGATAAGATCGATTGATGTCATATCTAGCATGTCTTTACAGGAAACATCTAAAAAGTAATTACATGACGATGCTAAATAAAGATTTCGAATTAAATATAATACATCCTATAGCACTACAAGTTTTCTGCCTCTTTTGTCTACCTAATTTTGTTCAATACATATTAATAAAAGTGAGAGTAACCCGTGATAAATATATGCGTGAAATACTTTCAAAAATTAAAATGTCTTAAAATAATTATAATAATAATAATATAATATTTATGTATATGAGGTTTCAATATAATTATTTTTTTTTATATTTTGCATTGTTCATTTATAAAATAACATGAGTTGAAATGTGTGGAGTTTATATCCTCGAAAGCAATTTTTTTAAAAATTTTAAAACGTTTAGGAAAATAGTTAGAAATTTATATTTTTCTGACTTTAAAATGTTTAAATAAAATTAAAATTTATCCTATTTTCCTCTATAAGTAATGTTTGTAGCTGGTTGCTTGTATATATGTGTTGTATGGTAGGCATTCTCACATATCACACACTTTAGTGCAATAAATCGTTGAAATACTATTGTCAACAAAATAACTTTAATATGAACACTATGTACACAAATATCAAATTGAGGTTACACTTCGTGGAAACATAATCACACCAGTCCAGCCATCTTGAAACACTCTCTAACATTCTTCTCGCACTTTCACTCAGGTGACCTCTCTGTCATCCAAATCGTGAGTCACACAACAATGTTGATTATTTGCGTTTTTAAATATTATAGAAATTATTTTTTTTTAATTAATTGACTTTATTATCTATAAATGTACTTGGATGTTTTTTTTAAAGTCCAAAATAAAAACAGGAACAAAAAAAAGAGATTAATCGTTAATTTTTTATACTATTTTTAATATACATATGCATATAATCCGTATATGTATTGCACCTAAGCGCGTTTATAAGTCAGTGTGAAGCCGATATGCCCGGTAACTGTTCATATTTTTTTTTAAAGTAAAATATATAGGAAAAAAACATAATGATTTTGGTTCTGAGATTAACAGAGCGTGTGGTGTTTCGCACCGTAAAATAATATATGATGTGACGTCATTGTCTGTGCTTTTATTATAATAAATGAGTGGGACCTCTCCAGGAGGGTTGACAGCATGGGTCTTTCGGGCTTGCCTCTTCTTTTCTGCGTAGGTGATCCGGTTTGCCTCGCATGACTTGGCACCTTCGTGGAAGGAAGAACGCCAGGT
This sequence comes from Ampullaceana balthica, assembly GCA_944989445.1. Taxonomy (NCBI): domain Eukaryota; kingdom Metazoa; phylum Mollusca; class Gastropoda; family Lymnaeidae; genus Ampullaceana; species Ampullaceana balthica. The sequence continues at coordinate 187,058 of CALYLW010002358.1, read as the reverse complement.
GATACGGTCCATTGCAGCAAGTTCCCATGTGTCTGGGTTGATGGCAAACGCTTTCAGTGAGGATTTCAGTGTGTCTTTGTAGCGTTTCTTTTGCCCACCGTGGGACCGCTGGCCATGCTGGAGCTCGCCATAGAAGAGTCTCTTTGGCAGTCTCTCGTCTGGCATTCGGACAATGTGCCCTGCCCAACGAAGCTCGGACTTCATCAGGAGCGTGTATGTGCTGGGGAGACCTGTGTTGGTCAGTACCACTGTGTCTGGTATTTTATCCTGCCACTTTATGGCGATGATCTTCCTGAGGCTTGTTGAATGGAAGTGGTCAAGCTTCCTAGCATGGAGCAGACACACAGGCCATGTTTCACACGCATATAGCAGTGTGGGGAGCACCACCGCCCTGTACACTTTCAGCTTGGTCTGGATGGTAATGCCTCTTCTGTTCCAGAATTAAAATTTGAGCTAAATCAATGACGTCATATAATATTTTTTTTACAGCGCATCTTTAATTTGCACACCTTTTGGTTCATTGGTGCAGTAATTTGGTTTTCCCTGCTTTCTAAAATTAGTAGCGTCAGGACTGACTGACAGACACTACTTACTTGCGTGACAATTGCAAATTATATTGTTTTATTGGGAAAAGGAAACAATGTAAAAAGAGCAGTGGTTTATTTTTATGTTGGTAACCCGAGTGTGTGAATAAGCATGTGCGCGAGTGTGTTCATGTGTGTGTGTGTGTGTGTGTGTGTGTACGTCTTTGTGTTCGTGTGAGTGTGTTAGTTGTGAACTAACGATTGATTTCATAGATTTCTAAAAATGAAAATAACTATTGAAAAGCACTTACCAGTTCTTTCTAAGAAGAAATTGGTTTATGTATTGTTACAATATACACTGGATTAAGATTGGGACTAATTGGCGGCATTATTTTTTATTAAATAACTTTCAACGACATCATCCAAATTTGGGTGGAACTAGTGCTATCTTACCAACTGTTAACATGCTTATAACATAAATTAGCCCGATCAGTGTTGTTTAAATTTAAAGTACTATCTTTGCGATATAACTGCAGGAATATAAAAAAATATTTAAATATTTAATATAACTTTGTGTTGTCCTAGGTATATAATCGAAACTAGCACCGCAAGAGTGTGTCATCTGTAGAAAAATTCTAACAGACGCTATAGCAAGCTGGAAGAGGAGCCTTTGTGAAATTTTGATGGGTATTTTTCAATAATAAAATCTGGGTCGAACTAATTTTATCTTAGCCACTGTAAATAACTATAGAAATATATTTGGCTCAATGATTTAAGTGCATACGAATGATCAAACTTACATTTTAATATAAGTTTTTATACATCTGATTATATAATCGGATGGAAGAAAATTTTATACGGGCTTATAATAACATCAAAATTGCATAAACTTAATTTTATAAATAGAAAAATAAACAAGGAACCGCATTTTTGCATTTAACAAGGGATGTGTTATAAACAATGGCAAATATTTGTTAGGTTTAAGATTTAATTACCTTTGGTGCTTACATAATACAATTATGTGTTCAGGATCGATTGCTCTATAAACTGACATTAAGGAAAAGTGTATTGAAAGTAAACGCTCAGGGATTTTATATAAGAAAATGGGATATGTATAGGAGTTATATACACTGGTGTAAGAGTGAGGCTAATAAGCGGAATCGTTATTTTTATAAAGAGGGGCAACTTTGTGAACTATTTGAAGGGTGCTTTTCATTTGTTGGGGCAGGAGTTAATAATATCACCGAACCCTGGATGGCAGCAACACTATTTGTTTAGCCACTAATAATATCTATTTTTGCAAAGCTTAAGCTAAACCAACAGAGTAAATTGTAAACGCAAACCCTGCGATTCAACGTGTGTCTTTTAAACACATAAACTATAATCCCATGACAGCAAAGATTTTCGAGCTTTTGGATCCATTCAACATTGATCAAATGTTTGATAAACCTACCCATAATAGAGGACATATAATTGATTGGGTATTTCACAGACCTGACGATTGCCTTCTCAAATCCGCAATCGTAACAGAAGAGCTGTCCTCAGATCAATTTTGTGATATTTGTGAACTTGGGGTGATTGCCCCCCCCTTCCTCCCACAAAATTCAGGGACCTTCGCAATCTGCGTGCCATGAATCGCGACGCCTTCCGGCAAGATCTAAGTGTGGCCGTGTCCCCTGACCTCTGCCCCACTTTGGATAAACTGAATAGTACACTACTCTCTGTGCAGGACCTACATGCCCCTGTCACCCGCCACAATGTCAAGTAAACACGATCAGCTCCGTGGTACTCAACAATAAGGGAAGAACTTCGACTCGCCAAGAAAGCTCGACGTATAGCAGAAAAGACTTGGTTGAAGTCGAGACTTGTCGTCAATAAGCAAATTTATTCCGCTGCCAAGCGATGTGTTACTAATATTGTACATCAAGCAAAAACATCATATTTTAATAATAAAATAACCACAAGTAGTACTAGTAGGCATCTATTTAACGTATGCAATAACCTCAGGGAGTGGTAAAGCTATGGTCATTCCCTCTGTGTATCCCCTGCATCAGCAACCAGATATATTTTGTAACTTTTTTATCAACAAAATTGCTAAAATTCGTGATGAACTTGACAGAACGTTGTTGCAACCACATGATTTATCTCCTTCTTTTGCTGTGAGGTCAAGCTTTGACATGTTCCAGCCAGTTACGGAAAATGAGGTCAAAAGTATTATTCTAAAATCTAAGCCAACGTCCTGTCCTCTTGATCCTATCCCCACTCCCCTTTTGGTTGAGTCATTAGATCTATTACTCCCAACAGTAACTAATATAGTTAATGAAAGTCTAAAATCTGGCACCTTTCCTTCATTATGTAAATCTGCTATTATAAACCCCTTGCTGAAAAAACAAGGGTTAGACCAAAACAATTTAAACAACTATCGACCTGTGTCTAATATTTCATTTTTTGTCGAAAGTCATTGAAAAACTAGTCTTAAAACAACGTTTTTCTTATCTAAATGACCACACTCTTCTAAATCCTAATCAGTCGGCCTACAGATCTTCTCACAGCACAGAGACCACCCTGTTGAAGGTAACAAATGACCTCCTACTCGCACTGGACAGTGGGAAAATTTCTATATTGGTCCTCTTAGATCTTAGTGCAGCCTTTGACACTGTTGACCATCAAACACTGCTGAAAACCCTGCAAAATTATTTTGGAATTTCTGGCTCAGTTCTGGCTTGGTTTCAATCATACTTATCTAACAGATCACAGGTAGTATCAGTAGATGGCTGTATCTCTCACAAAGCTGACTTGCTTTATGGTGTGCCTCAGGGCTCTGTTTTGGGTCCGGTACTTTTTGTACTGTATACAAGGCCACTACTTCTACTGCTCGAAAAGCATTCAGTTAAAAGGCAATCATTTGCAGATGATATTCAGCTATATACTCACACTGATCCCTCTAATATGGACTCCGCCGTCCAATTGATGCAAGAGTACATTGGTGAGGTAAAGTCTTGGATGACGTTCAGCAAACTCAAGCTGAATGATGACACGACTGAAGCACTTCTATTTTGCAACAATAAATCACGCAGTACTTTGTCTCTTCCGAAGTAAATTCACGTAGCCAGTTCGGATATTCTGTTCACAACATCGACTAGGAATCTTGGCTACATTATTTCTGACAACATGTCTACAAACAGCTTCATCAATCACATCTGTCGCTCTGCCTACACTGCCATTCGTGAGATCAGCTGAATCCGTCATTACTTAACAGTTAATGCAACAAAAACTCTAGTCTGTGCTCTTGTACTAGCTCGTATGGATTACTGCAAATCTCTTCTGTCAGGTGCGCCAAAACAATGCATTGAAAAACTACAGAAAGTTCAAAATTTAGCTGCCAGACTGGTGCTCAAGGCAAAAAAACATGACCATGTTACTCCACTTCTTCGCTCACTTCATTGGCTGCCTATACAATCCCGTATTGATTACAAACTGGCCGTTCTCTGTCACAACTTCTTTTCGGACTCATGCCCATCGTATCTTACTGAACTTTTGTCGGTCTAATCACCCACTCGCCAGCTACGATCTTCTGCAGACACACGCGTTCTCTCTGTTCCTACGACACGCACCAAAACATTTGGTGAAAGGTCGTTCTCTTTTTGTGCAGCCAAACAATGGAATTCTCTACCATTAAACATACGTAGTATTCAAACAACCAAGTCCTTCAAGACTGCACTTAAGACACATCTTTTCAAAATTTATTTTCAAAATTAATGAAATAACATTTCTTGTAAATGATTAACGTAGGTTATGAATAATGTACTGTAATTTTTGTGTTTGTTATGATATGAAAAGTTAATTAAATACTTATAGGTATGTTATTTCTTTCATGTAAAGCGCTGTGAGCCCAGTTCCTTACTGGGATACAGCGCTATATAAATAATCAATTTATTATTATTATTATTATTAAAAAATAAAAAAATACTAATTATAAACAAATTTGGAATATTGTGATTGTATGGTACGTGCTTCGGTTAATAACTGTAGAGTTGTCTATTGGTGCAAGTGTGTGTGTGGTAGATTTATGTGGGTGCGTGTGTGTGTTTTGGTTATTTCTATGTCTGCTAATGTAGCGCGTCTAACAAGACTACCAGTATTTATTTTCTTAAACCATTCATATTTGTTTGAATTTACGTCTTGACGGTTTTTCTTTATTGTAATATATTATCGGTTTTAGCATCAGAAAAAATTATATTGCAAGGTGGTATGATTTTTTGATAAATCAGTCAACTTTATGCAGGCAAATAACAACATTAAATTCCCTAAAATTAAAATTATAAATAGAAAATGCAAACAGAACGGTATTTGTTACATAAAGCAAGTCATTAGTAAAGAAAACAATTAAAGTGGTTTTTAGGTTGGGGATTTATTTACCTCAGGTGCTTAAATAAAATACGTGATTTTTTTCTGGAACAATTGCAAAATAAACTGCCCCAAAGGAATATATTGATGAAAAAAAAGTTATGAACTGTTAAAGACGAAAATGGATTATATATAGGGGTTATATGCACGGGCGTAAGATTGTAGCTAATAAATGAAACAGTTATTTTTATATTGAATGGTAACTTTCTGACCTCTTGAAACGTAATTTTCATTGGTGGGGGTAGGATTTAATAATATCATGGCTAGCATAAACACTATAGCTTAGTAACTGTTATATACTTTTGCATAACTTAAACTAAACCAGCAGGGTAAATTTTAAGCCCAAACCTTGCGATTCAAAGTTTTTTCTTTAAAATAAATAAACCCCATACACACCTTACTTTAGCATCAATATTCACATAAATAATATCAGGCACATTTAAAAAAAAATATCATATTAATTTGACTAAGGTCATTCTTAGCCTAGAAATAGAAAAAATGTTTTGGCGAGCTTTTCCCATAAAAAAAGTAATCCTAAGAACATGTATTTAAGAGCTAACGAATGATGAAACATCGGTTAAAAAAATAAAATTGGGTAAATTTCTAGAACAATGTGGTTGCATGGCATACGCTTCGGGTAAAAACTGTACTGTTCTTGAAGGTGTAAATGTATTAAGTGTAAAGAAACATCACGGGTTGACGACTTATATATAGGATCTATCAATATTATACAACAGGAATAAAGTTTGGTATAAAGACTAATTTCAAAGACAGAGCATGCGGTTAACTAAATGGCAGTTATCTTTTAAACTGTATACACTTTCTTGAAGAAAAAAAATTGTTTTTTGTAACCATTCTGATTTAAAATCAAATCCCTACATAGTAAATTTTATATATTAAGAACTTAAAAATAAGTCATTTTATAAGCTGAAAAAGATACAATGAAAGGGGGAAAAAGGCTTAGATATAAATACAAAGAAAAGCAATCCGTTTATTTTAGTGGAGCAAGTATCAGCCAATTTAGTGCTTTGTTACTATTATAAAAAACAGGGCAAGAAGCCACTATAAATGACATACAATTTATTAGAATTTCAATCTCTCAGCATTTTTTTAAAAAGCAACATTGTTTATGTTATTATTCATGTGAAAAGAAAATTTGTCATTTAAACAAATAAACCTTATTTACCACCCTCACCCAGGGTTAAATATTCACATAAATATTATCTGGCTCAAGAAAATATCCTGTTCGTCTTGATCTAATTTCATGCTTAGACTATAAAATGGAATGGGTGTTTTTGGAGACCTTTTTCCTAGAACCAAAGGAATCATATGGAAAGATATTGTTTACATTTTATGAGTAATGTGAAAAGAAATTCATCCTTGCACATTAGACTTTTGTAACTGTTAAGGACCTTTGTTATTCTGATAATGATAGAATATACAGAGAAAAGCATGCGTTATATACTGATAGAATATACAGAGAAAAGCATGCGTTATATACTGATAGAATATACAGAGAAAAGCATGCATTACTAAAACAGAAATATAAAAATTGATGGGTATTTTTATTTAAATTCATCCTATTGTCTCGACACACATATCGTGATTTTTATGGATAAGTTTTTATATTTATCGCTATACAAATTTCGTGATGCGTTTATACTCATCTATACATTTTTAAGGGAATTTGAGACCCAAGAACGAAATATAGTTATTTTTATTGTGCTTACCCCGTAGCATAGCACGGGCATTGCGCTCGTGACATTACTAATATCAAAAACGTAAAATTACAAATATAAACAAACACCTTTTATCAAGTTTCTTATCAACGAAAACATAACAACAAAGCCATCAAGTCATGAAATATATGAACATTACGAAGAAATAACGAAGATCAAAGGCAAACCTTAATGAATTTAACACAAGAAGAACATAGCACATGTATCAGAAATAAAGCGAACATCGCGTAAATAACTAACTGCAACAATTCTAAGATACACATAACAATGACTTTAATTTTTTCAAAATGTCTTTTACAATCACTTACAGATTTGTGGAACAGTTGGTTTCACCTATAACATGGTAATATTTATTTATTAGATTGGTATTGGTAATTTTACCTAAAAATTTAGCATTTTAAATAGTTTTTTTTCACAATTAATCGAGAACATATTAACTGACAGTATTACAAATGAACATATTTAAATGTATATTCATGTTTAAATTTTAATCCATCAATATGTAGTAAGTCATTATGTGTCTGTTTCCAAATATTTAATTAATTTTTATTTATTTTGATGGGTGATTAAATAGATAGTTAAAAGTTACAAAAACCATTTCAATTTTTTCTTTTTTCTTTTCTGTAGATGATTTAATCTTTTAATTATCTTATCTATATTCATGTCACGATATTTCATATTATTTACAAAATCAAATATATATGTTTAATAGGACACAATTATTTTCAGCTTTTTTAAAGATATTTGCGTGTTTAATATGTACCTAAATTAAACAAAACTATATTTTAGTTCTCTATTGATAGCTTTTTCATTCATTTTGCTCTTAAGAATAGAATTGAAACACAGAAAACAAGTTTTGGGAAATATACGTGTCGTTGCTCGGATTCAACTTTGCAGCCTTTCCTAAATTTACATCTAGCGATGATTATATGTCTGTATAATTTTATTTTCTTTTGATTAATACATAATAAGGGAAACTAACATTTGCCAAAGGGTCGATTGATGAATATATTTAAAAAAAATATAATGAACACACAACTTATTATAACATTTAAAATACAATAAAGAAAAACGTATTATATATTTTGTCTCTACCAATACAATTAATGTTTAATCGAATCAGTTATTTATGTAATCATTTTTAGCGTGTGAATTAATAGATCCGTATAAAAAATTGCATAACTCTTGTGAAAATTTCTTTACTTACAACCATTCATTCAAAGGCATTACACAAATTAGTTTATCTTTAAATTGTCCGTCTCTATTTTATAGATTTTCAAATATCTTAAACATTCTATTACACATTCAACACAATGCATAAAACATCGAATGTGGTTTAGAACTTAACATATAAAACAGCTTTAAAAGTTAGGTTTTAAAAACGAATTATACTCGATAGATGACAGACCATATTTAAATACAATATCGAAGTAAAAAATTTTAATCCACATATAATAGTTAGTGTACTAACTGCAACATAACAATAGAACTTATTAGAACACTATTTTGTTACAAACGCTTTAATTTAAAATTCACTCTCGTAGCTTTGATATTTTTACAACGTTTTTATCAACTGGCTTTCGTTTTTGTTTGTCCACAAAATTTCAAATTTTCAAACGTAAAATTAAACCACTTCTGATGGTTCTAGAGATCTTAAAATTGTACCAGAGATAGATCTTGGATGATAATGCTTTATATAAAAATTTCAATAACGATCGAATGTACCATAATTAAATTAATGCATTTTTAGTTTATCTTTATATAGCATCTGTATCCGTCTGCTATTGTTGACATCGATGAGTCACCGGTGATCATCCCGTGACCACATACCTGTGGTATAAAAACGTTGGGCAGGTGCTTATGAGGTGTTTGATACAAAAATAAATAGAGGTAAAAAAGATCAGCCACGTTAAAGTCTGTAAATGTTTATCGCGCGATGCGTATTATATTGAACATAATCAATACTTGACTAATCAATAATCAAAAGAAAGCAACAAAACTCACCATAACATACAGTTATACTAAAAAAGAATGAAATAATTAGAGTTAAAAAAGTGATTTAAAAAAAACACTTATTTAATTTATAAGTGGACTAACAAGAAGAAAATAATGCAAAACTTACAAAAACGTGGGGGCTGGCGATTATGAGGTTTTACATATACAGTTCACTCATACTCTTACTTATAGATCACTCTCTTGACTTCTAAATTATAAATCTTTTATTTTTATACAAAACAACCGTCCAGGGTTTTTAATCATATGAAATGAAAGGACTTGAACTTATAAGTTTAAATTTGTTTTCTTCTTTGTAGTCCACTTATAGTTCAGTGGATTTTAAAAATCCCTCTATTTATTTTAAACTATCGTTATTTTAAAGTGTACTGATTTTAAATAAATCATTTTATTTTATTTTATATGTAAATTTTCGGGAATAACAACACACACACACAGACATACACATACACACACGGGGGGCACGGTGGTCGAGAGGGCATGCACGCTCGGCTGGCGTACCGATGGTCACGGGCTCGAATCCATGTAATGGCAAGGGGCCTAGGGCGTCACTGAGTACACTCAGCTCCGAATGGGTACTTAACACTAGTTAGGGAAATAAAGGCGGCTGGGTATAGCCGTGGCATGTGAAAGTTGCATCACTTGCCAACAGACCGCCAAGGACGTATTAATTATATGTATAGAAAACGCGTCTGTATAGATACAAGACACACAAACACATACACATATATTTTCCGTGACCGAGTCAAATTTAGTCATATGTGTGATTGTCACAAAGTAGACAATTTAAACTTGGTACGTTTTTTTTTATAAGAACAATCGAAATTATCTTAAATATTCTAAGCATAGCAAAGATGCAAAATATAATATAAAAAATATATTAACAAAAATGTAGATGGAGAAATGTATTTTCAAATTTCACATGATAATTGAGATACTTTTTTTTACGTGACTGTGAAACTATCCTATGTTTTTGTATAGCTCGTATCATTTCTCATTGAATCGCGTCAAACTTTACAATTCTTCTTTCACAATTTTGGTTTGTGTCATTTCGGGTTGAGCTTTAAATAGATCTCATTATTTTTTTATGATATAACTGTAAAATGTCAACGCTAATGAAGTGGGGATCGTAAATAATTTGTTCAAACAACCTTTTTAGCAATGGATGAGATCTCCGGTAAAGTGAGATCTCACACTCAAATGTAACATTCGTGGTTATCTGCAAAATTTTATGTATAAAGCCGGACAAGTCTAAATGAAAGAACAATGAGGAACTGCAGTAGTGGCGCTTCATTTTTTCGTTGGTATTTGCCTGCCCATAACCCCCCCCATTATCCATATCCAATAGGCGCGTTGGTCGAGCGATATCGCGCTTGGCTGCGTACCAAGACTGCCGAAAGTCACGGGTTCGAGTCTCATGGGTTACACAACACGTTAACGCTACTTCACAAGTCTCTTAGGCCGTAATGATCTGAAAAGGGACTTAACTGACTTTACTTGTTCCGCCCCATGCTTTATAGTAGTGGTTGGTCGGATATCCGGCATGCAGTACATCCGGGCCGGATATTGGGGTTTTCGAAGCTATCCAGATTTGTTAAATACGTATGGCAGATCCGGTTAGGATCCGGATATCAATGTAGTAAAGAATTGTATAATTTTATGTTAAAAAATAATAAATATTTTGTTAGCAAATACTAATTTTAAGTTTAATTTGTAATCTTAGTTTATACAGTCGGACCTCTCTAAGTCTAACTCAAAAGGACCCGAAAATAAATTTGACTTCAAAGTTTTTGGGTTAGGGGAAATGGCGTATTAGGCGCAGTCAAGGACAGTGCTGATATTGAGAGGGGAGAAAAGCCACACCGGTCTGAAAGTTTGAAAGAAAAAGGGAGGCGGTGTCTGATGTTTCATTTACAATATATGAAAGGAAGCCTAATTCCTTTGACATACATGCAGCAAAGGGACGCATATTTTTGGTACTTCCAAGAGTTGCTTAATCCCTTTTTGAATGCACTCAGATAATAATTTGTATCCGTTTAAAGTATAGATATTACTTAAGTATATAGCATAACAAACTAAGTTAACTAACGGCATATTATAAATCGTCTGAATTAAAAGCAACATATTTTTTATGGCTCTAGATCACGACTTCTTGTACACCACACAATACACTCAGTACGGCACTATTCTCTTGGTACATTGAACGTCGTTCAAGTACATTCATTCAATCCATTATAAAATGTTCATCTTTGACGTTGACAGTGTCCCAGACTTTCATTGTAGATAGAAGATAATCTCCATATGATGGGTAATACCTTTTTTTTTAATAAAAATAGTATTAAATTTTAAATGTAAAGTAGTAAAGTACACCCCTCAGCACTTACACTTAATTGTTGATATATCCGGATTAGGGCAAAACTATCCGGATCCGGCAAATAGTTAAAAAATCATATTTGGCCATCCCCTACTATATAGACATATTAAAATGTGTATTTCTAATTTATCCATGACTATACATATTGCATCGCCATCTTTTGTTTTATGGACACTTTTTACTTCTCACCCACGCACACTAACTGCTAGAAACGTTTCTTTTCTCTTTTTATACTCATATTCTCACTGACTTTTAAGGTTTGAGTTTAAACATTTTGTTGTCTGTAACGTGCAAATTAAAGCCTGCAACACGCCCATATGACTCAAGTACTTCTTTCTCTTCATGGCCCTCTGGACAATCACGGATTGATTACAAACATTTGTATAGTTGAAATTGTTTTTTTAACTCAGTTTTTCCTATAGTTTTTTTTTAACTTTTAGATATATAGTTACTTAATCTAAACTTCTACACTTCTGCAGACAAACATAATATGTTTGGTCGTATGACATACCATTGATCAAAAATGTATGACACTTTTTGTTGCCTTAAACGATTCAATTCTCTACCATCACAGCCATTGCACATTTATAGTATTCCTACTACACAAGCAGCCAAAACTGAACAAAAACATCTTTTCAAACTTGACTTTCCAAATGAACAAATAAACATTGCCCTGCTTGACAGTATTGTTGTTTACAAACTTTTCATTACTTGTTTAATTTAATGATGATATTAATGTTTAAAATTGAGTGCATTCATTAATATAAGTGCTTCTTATTTCTTGTAAGTCACTGTTAGACCAGCTGATAGCTAGTGTACTCACTGTATTACTTCTAATAATGTTAGAATTATTTTAAAAAAATTATATTCATACATTGATGTAGGTATTGCGGACATTGTATTTATGTAGAAGTCCCTAAATCACAGAACAAATATCAGTGTATTTAATATTAAACTTTGATGTAAGAGTTTTATTACCGTTAATGTTTAGGTTTCAATGTTTATTTCAGTTAAAGTCAGTTACTGTTTAGGCTTAGCAAGTATAAATGTACAACATGAGGTTTAACTCTTGGTTGAATTTTGATTGTACATTGTATAAGGAGATTTCCTTGTATACTAGTACTGACTCTTCACGTTAGTAGAGTTGTTTCGACGTTTTTCCGCCGCTTGTATTATTAAATGATTGACTTAACCCATAGTAGCTGGTCTAAAAGCTCAAGAGGTCAATATTTTATCTACTTTCCAATTAATCATTACCGAGTCTTGTAAGTAATATCTTGTAATATTAACGAAGTAGACAGAATAAACTTGATACATACCGACATTGCGTTTCGTTATAAATTGTGTGTCTAAATGCAAAAACATATCACTTGTTACAATACTAAACAATATATCTAAAGAAGTACAGTTATTATTGTATTCCCAATAAAATTAGTGTGCACCACTTCTAATTAATAAGTAATCTCTGTATTCAGTATATAAATATATTAGAGCTTATTTAAAAAATACGTCAATAGAAAATATACAAGGGAGATTTGAGAGAATATTAGAAGTTTTAGATGCAAACATGATAATTAAGAAAGTTATGTTGAAAATGCTCAATTCAAATGAATTAAATTTGTCCTATAGTCAAATCATTATAACAACATTTGTTTTAGATTGTATCACAGTTCATTGAATACCGTTGGCTTAACAATTGAAATCTACTGTCAATGTTTTGCATTGTGTCATTTTAGGCGGAGATTTTATTAGGGCTCATTCACTGTTGATGATATTACTGTATAATGTCAATCCTAATAAAGGGGTGATTGTAACTATTTTATTCAATAACAAACATAACACACTGGATGGATTCGCCGGGCAAGTGAAATCATTTAAATTCAAACGTCATTTTTTATTTTATGAGGAGAATGCGATGTCTAAAGCGGGGAAAAAACTAATTAAATACTTCTGGCAAAAGGCCTTAGTGATATTTCAGATATTTTGTTTGGCAGTTCCCTGTCATTAAATGTTGCTCTCATATTAATATGATGACTAAAACATATTCCTATTAAAATTCATTCCTATATTATTTAGCAATTATGATTTAATGCATACCACTCTATTTCATCTTATGAAAAACACATACATCTTATAAACATATCGTATCTGATTCCAACAAATAAAAATAACAACCTATGTCCAAATTCTATATATATATTTTAGTTTCCTTATTATTATTTTTACTCACACATATTTTAAAATTTACTTCTGAATTTCACAAAAATCATATTTCACAATATACTTCTGGACGTAATCAACACAATAAATCGAATTATCGACCAATGTCTCTTAAAGTTAGCTACTATATCCAATTACTCATTCATATATCATCACCGAACCTTTATTCTTCTTATAACCAAATACCATCACTTAAAAGTAAATCTCAACATCTTCAACTACATATCAGTACTCAAATATGATCAACCACAACTAAATCTCATAGACCTTTCAGGATTCTGATCAAATCACATAATAGTCCCCTTACCCTAGACGCTGCTATAAGGTCAGTTAAAGAAATTGTAATATTTTTTCTGGAATAACTTTCAATGTTATACCTATTTTTAAAGAGCGTTTAAAGCATATCAATGATATGTGCAAATATCAATAATTTAGTATTTCAGGCATATGAGGAATACTATTCATGACTAAAAATACAAATATTAATTTATTGTACGATTACACGCCCTTTTACTCCTAGTCTGGTTTTATATAAGGTGTTTTGCAGTTTTCAAGATATTTTTTGTTAAAGTCTATTCAGTTATCATTTATTATAGTGCAATGTTGTGAACTAAAACAATTTCGTTATATATACATATATATATATATATATATATATATATATATATATATATATATATATATATATACATATATGTATATACATATATGTATATATCTAGAGATTTGATATACATTTAATGAATATCGGTGATATATATGCTGTAAGTAATGTATGTGATCAAACAAATTGTTTTTAACCATGCTAATATGGTTAATTATTTTCTTTTAAATGAACGGAAACATTTTAAAATGTCCAAGGAACATTTTCACTCGGTTGGCATAGTTGTAGCTTGCATTAAACAAACTGTATTAGCAATATTTGGTAGCTGTTTTTGTTTGTTGTTTTTTTTAACTTATTTTTTGTGTGTGTTGTTTTTAAAATTTAATTGGGCAAACAAAATAATTTAAATGATAATAATTAAAAGTCTGGAAAATATAGAGCGTTATGGGCCATATACAAAGAATATAAGAATACTACAGAAAAGTTAAGAAAAAAAAATACATGAACATTTTACGGGAAGCAAAAGGAACTTCTAACACAAATATCAAACATTATATGGCAATTATTATAAGATTTGAATAGCACAGTCTGCTTAATAGTTGACGTAAAATTCACTTCTTTAAAATAATAAGTATAATAATTATTTTTAAATAAATAATTTTGCAATGTGTTTCATGTGTAAACTTTGACTAATATTTTTCTTTAAAAAGTGTCTTATTGAAACCAGCAGAAAATTTTAGTAAACGACTATATCTGCTCCCGTTTTTATAGATAAAACAAAATTGTCTACTAATATTATAAATATCTCATACCATTCCAACATTTCAGCACTATCATTTATTGACTCGCCCACTATAACACCAAATAAAATGCCTCTATTTCTTAAACACCTAATTTGCTGATCGCGGGTCGAAGTGTCCGTAATTCGATATTTGACATTGAATAGTGCGATAAAATATATGTGGGACGCAGAAATGATATACAGTAACGAATAATGAGATTCTAATATAAAAATGGATGAACTAGCAGGATGGAACTGACCGGGGTCGAAACGTGATATTGTCGAACTAGCATGATGGAACCGTCCGGGGTCGAAACGTCCGGGGCGAAGTGTCCGCCAAACCCAAAGATCATAAATTGCCCATTTATAACAAACGATACAGAAAGAAACCAAAATGATTTTTAAAAATTGAAAATACATTTTAAAACCAATTCTTTACATAATTAAAATATTTTTTTTTAAAGTACACGCTTTTATTTGCATATAGAAAGTGCACTAAAAAAAGAAAATAAAAATGTTCTATAACTGGTAAAATAGGTGAACCTATCGACTGCACATAAAAGCGTGGATCGCCCGTCAAAAATCATTTCTCTTTGAAACTATTTTTGACATATAGCTAAATATTTCTAATTAATGTGATAGTAGCATGTATATAATCAAAGTTGTGAAACTTATTTATTTTTTTTATATTCATACAATTTTTATATATGTTTCGCAGCCTTGTACATGATAGAGAATTGTGATGGGCACCCCATACGTTTATGTGCAGTCAATAGGTCCACATATTTTACCTGTTATCATAGAACATTCTTATTTTCTTTTTTAGTGCAATTTCTATATGTAAATAAAAGCGTGTACTTTAAAAAAAATTAAAAATTAATATTTTATTTTCTACTTTTTAGTATTAAAATTTTTAAGAATTTAATTTTTGACCTTATTAATTCAATTTAATTAGTTAAACTGCATTGTCAATAACCTAAATTTTATAGTGGTGAAAAGATTGATTATTTATTACAAATTTATGTATAAAAAAACATTACCAACTCAAAAATTGAACCTCATGCCTAATTGTCGTCATTCGATCACGCTAATATTTCGCCCAGCAAGGCTTGATGAATATTTTTCTTTTTAAACTTATATTAAAAACTATTTACCATCCACTTCTGACGTCAAAACATTGAGATTACTTGTATCCCTCTAGGGCGAATTGAGGCATGGCTCATTGAAGTGAGATTTAATATTTTATATAGACAAAAACTAAAAACTAAAAATGCATTTATTTAATAATGGTATATTCGATCGATCTGAAATTTTAATACAATGCATTGTCACCTAAGATCTAGCTGTGGTAAAATTTTGTGATCTCTAGCATCAACAGAAAAGGTTTAATTTTACTTTACAAGATTTGACGGATACAACATGCAACATAAAACAGTGTGACTTAAATAAATGCGTGTAATAATTAGAGGCACTATTTTAGAAACATTTTTTCTTCTTTTTTTAATAATAGAAAGCAAATGCCAGCGAAGTCAGTAACTTCAACATTACGCTTGCTGAAGTTACATTGAAGTCTTTAACATTCTAAAAATAAAAGACTGTTGAGAATTATTTTGAAATAACAATAAAAGAGTACATTTTAATTTTAATAAACATAAGTCCCACTGATCTGTAGTTCTATAATGTCATCGAATATGTACACAATATGGCAAATACTATGTTCTACGTTATCTTTTGTTGGTGCTCATTGATTTACTTTATATTTTTCATTTATAACTTTTACATTTTGACTGTAGTATGTCGGCTTAAGCTTGTAATAGGCATTATTAGTTATTAATAATATTCCGTTATAATGTCAACGCTAATGAATTGGTGATCGTAAATAAATTGTTCAAACAACGAGCGAAACTTTGGTGTGACCCATAGTCTAGTAAGGACACGACACAAGGGAGTTAATGATTTATCGTAGGTTATGAACATAGCTTGATTCCCAAACTTGGAAAAGTCGTAATGAAATATATGTGACATTTTATAGTATTGCTTTAAACTTTTAAAAAAATTCTGCTACTTTTTTATATAGTTACCTACATTTTTTTTTACATAGAACCTCCGATTCGTACATGTCATTATTTTATCACTTACTGAAATAGCCAAAAGATTATATTTAGATTGGAAAAATGTTTACACTAAATGTATCTAAATAGAACATAAAAGAGAAAACATGAAATTATTAACAAATATTAAAAGAGTAATAAATAACCTTTTTAACTTGTAAAAATAAACACATTTGAGATCTTTCTTAAAACACATTTAATTTTTTTTTAAATTATATATATATATACTTTTTAAAAATTATGTTACAAGCATAATGCAGTCCTTTAAAAATAAGATATATATAGTATATTATTTCACACAGGGGGACTCAGAATTCTAAGTTTTATTGATATTTATTGTGATCGATTGTGGGATTTAATGTTAGATTTACAATTTGATCAACTAACAAAAAAGTTTTGAGTCCCCCTGTGTGACTACTTAGTTTGTGACTAAAAACGTATTTTCTGCTTTTTCATGCCAGATTCTACATTCCTCACTTTAGCTGGGCCTCATTCTTTTAAAAAAGTTGTTTTGTTCATTTTATTTTCTACTTTTACGTAAATTTGTAAAACTTAATTTCATTCATGTAGTTCTGTTAAATGTCCTGTTAGCCAAGTTCATCTAGAGACTAAATTTGTGAGCAAAATTTGACATTTTCTATAAATATAAACTTACACATTCTTAACTCCTTTCCATATGTGCGCTGATCCAATTAGCAGAAAAAATATTTTTTTTCATAACACATGGATTGTCTATATAAGACATTCTATGATTTCGCTTGTTCTATCTGGAATGATTTTCTAAACACACTACAAATATCATATACACAGCACGACTATGCATCACGGGAAGTGTGTCATTTTTTACTTTTGTTTTTTCCGCCCGACCGACCACCTGCGAACCCAAGAGACGACAGTGAAGTTAATATAAGGGATTGAATAAGAAAACATCGTAAAGAAAAGAAAGTTAATATAAGGGATTGAATAAGACAACCACGTAAAAAAGGAAGTTAATATAAGGGATTGAATTAAACAACTCCCTGAAAACAAAGTTTTTGACTTTAAATCTCTTATATATGAGACATAACTAAAAAGTATTTATCATGCTTAAACTCGAAAACATTTACTGACTGAGATTACCTTAAATACCATTTGCTGTGAAACGGAAAACGTTTTGGTCACGGATGGTTGAACTTAACTCAGCATGACGCGTAAAATGTCAACAAAGCTTGCCGCTACATATAGAGATAAACTAAAAATGCATTAATTTAATTACAGTAAATTCGATCAATCTGAAAATTTAATAGCTTTATCCTCCCTACAAGCTAAAGCAATTGTGAAAATTTCAGCTCTCTAGCTAGTCAGAAAACGTGTTTAGGAGCGTTTTGAAAAAGTTGACGACAGAACCGGAAGCTTTGAATCCGGCATCCTTCACGAGTTAATAGGATAGGGGCCTCGAAAACAAAATACGTATGATATGAACAACTTTGATACCTGAAAGGTCACATATATTGAGACCTTCTGACTCACAAATCAGCCATTCGATAACAATAACGGTGACGTGCCTCATAACGGATCCAATCATATCACTAAGACAGATCAGCTTGACTTCTTGTGTTGTTCTCTATTGTACATACATAAACAAGGACGCTGACAAACTTTATATGCATTTTTCGAATATATCCTGATTTTTATAGCATTCTTAAAGTTTGTTCACCCTTGTTAATATCAGGTTGTTTATTTATTATTATTTTTTTTGCAGTATTTATTTGAAGTTGAATTAATATTTTGTTTATGTTAATTGTAGATGCATAGCATTGTTGACTTAATTGTAAATATTATTTTTTAACGTTGTGATTGTGTATTATTACTTTAATTTTAGCCACTAGTTATGTGCCGAATACGAGAGCGGGAACAACTCTTGTCTGAATATCATGACCATTGGACGTGTGTACTAAAACACTAAGAATCCAACCTGTCAGTACCAGGAAGGCTGGGGTCTATGTTTAATTTGTTTTTTTTATGTAAGAGTAAGCATATCAGCTTTGGCTTACGACATATAAGTTAATACTTAACACCAATTACCATTGATCATATATTGGGATGTTCAATATTCTTAGTGTGTGAAGATTTACTTTCTAAGTGAGTCTTCAATTTAAATTGTTATATAATTTCTTTTTCATTGTTATTTGTAATGTTATTTTATGTGTTTTGACAGAGAAATGTCTGTTTTATTAGGTGTGTCTAGAAGGGGTGGCCTCTACGGGGCTCAGCGGACGAGTAAGGTCGCGGGCTGCGGACCTGACCGCGCCCCTGCGACCCGAAAACGACACTCCTGGCAGGCAATGCCGAAGTCCGATATGTTAGGTGTTAGGTGCTAGTCACATATGATACAGTCACTGTACGGATCTTAGACAAAGCATCTAGATGCAATGTCGATGATGAAAACCAAAGTACCCGTTGAGGTTCGGGTCAATTCATGCGACCGATTCGTCCCCCTCATTTTACTAGCAACGCTATTGAGCGGTGCCGGTTTAGGGGCAGGAGCGCCAGTACGGATTAGCAAAAGGTACCGCGAAGAACGCAGTGGACGCCAGCTCTGAGGAAAACCTTCCAGTGGGGATTTACACCATAGATATGTAATAGATGATCCCTCGCTCTGCGGCGGTCCTAACCATGGAGACACGTATGCTTTGCTGGGTGGCGCCAAAGTGGTAGCGGGTCGTCGTAAGGAATTCCAACCCCTTCTTGTGAGGCCAATTTAGTTGGGAGGCATTTTCGACTCTATGTCCTGGATGCCCAGGTGGCCGCTTCAGAAGCGACCGCTTCCGGGGTGTGGGGGGTTCTTAGCTGTCACGTCCCTTTGGGAGCCAGATAGCTGAGAGGGTCTTCCGGAAGACCCTTAAAGAGCACTAGGCTCGGGGCTTCTGACTTTTCTTCCACATGTAGGATCATTTGGTGTGTAATCCATACGTTTTTTAAATATAAAAATTAATCGTTTTATTACAGATTTATTAATTGTTATCGAAATTTTAAAACATAAAATTATTACATCCTAAGTTATATTGTATGTTTTCTTGACAAATTGAACCTTTCTTATATATATATAATTTGCACCTAAATTGGGGACTTTAGCAGCTAATAGATAATACATCCACAAGATCTATTAAGCCAACATTGTTATTTAAACATATGATTAAGTTCACCACTTTAGTTTACTCAATTGGCTTTACTACATTATAGTGACAGTTTCCATACATGATTGGATCCAATTCTTTCTTTTGGGTAGAGAGCAAACTGTAATGATTAATGTAACTAAAACAACAGCAATATTAGTTAAATCAAGATTTTCACAAAGACCTACCTTAGGTGCCCTAATATTTTTTTTTAAATTTAGATAAGGGACAAGAAAATAACCCGCAATTTGTAGCAGGAGTGTGCTGACCCTTTTCCCCAGTATTAGTTGCTGGCTATTACATTTTTTATCAAGTTATTTATCTAGTTTATCTTTTACCAACTATTTTGATAATAGTACCCGTAAAAAATGCAACTGTTTTGTACCACTCAGCTCAATTTAAGATTCGTACGCAAAAATGTGCGCGCCGAAATTTGACAATAAACGATTTTTGAAAGCGCGTAGCTCAAAATAGAAGTATTTGAAAAAAATACCGCACCAAAATGAACTCATTTTGAATGTCCGCATGAAACTGTTCAATATCGAAATGAGATTTAATATTTGTTTATTTGTCTCAACATTTTCTGATCTTTAATTGATGGCTTTCGGGCAAAAGGGACAAATACAACAAATATAGTAAACATACGTAGGTTAAAATGAACCGTCCTGCCAAATTTTGTACCCGTCCGTCATTTGTTTTTTTCGTGATTATGGGACTTAGAGTCGAAAAGTGAAACATACTAACATACAAAGATACAAACACCAACTGAGCTTTATAGATTAGATTTACTAAAACGCATCTCAACAGGGACAAACGTTTTTTTGTTAATGTTTTATGTGCTGATGATTGAACAATCTATAGATCAATGAAATCATAACAAGATATCAATATCTTACAAAAAACCTAGATGAATTAATACAATGGGAAGATAATTGTATTATGTCTTTCCACCCAGAAAAGTGTTATTAGCAAAAAAGAAAAATAAATAAATGAAAACCATTTTTTTTCCAACTAAACTAATGATGCAAATTACTTAGAAGAAATAATAAATGAGTCTCCATTATGGAATCTCTATTTCTATTTTTAAAAAAATTTAAAAAATGACTTTATAAAGATTAAATTATATAGATGTAATCAATATACATAATTTTCAATGTTTGTCACGTCCGGCTGTCACGTCCTTTCGTCCCGTCCGTCACAAAATGCGTGATAACTCCCGATTTGTTTTTTAAAAAAATGAAAATATGGACGTAAAATAATTTTTAAAAATTGGTTTTGAGATTAACACAGTGTGTTTCTCGCTATAAAATATTGTGACATGACGTCATTATTTGAGATTTTGTTAATGTGTAAAGGGAACGAAAAAAAGAGCCATGGTTTATTTAATGTGATTAATATTATTATTATGTTTTTGTTTTATTAAATTTTCGTTTTTGTGTATGCGTGCATATCAGTATTATGTACATAATTATAAATTTAATTTTCTATATCAAAGCAAAACACTCGTTTTTCAGTTTATGGAATTTACAATTGGTTGGTGTTGGGTTGTCAAGTTTCGAGACGTTTTGAACTACAAAAGTCATTGTTTATTACTGCAAATGAAAGTGGCCACCTTATACTTCTGTTAAGCGATCGTTTTACTGTTATTAAATCCTTTATTATTAGCGGATACATACTCCAACTAACGTGTGACGTGAGCTATTATATTGTTTATGTTTTCCTGATTTTGAAATCTTTAACAATAAACTGTTAGAAGCAGGCAGGTCTTCGCAATCTCGTGTGCCTGCGATTGAAAAATATTTTGCCAATTTCAGTTATTTTAAAATGTTCTACTTATAGTCATCGAAAAAATGATGAATCCTTTTCTTTTTTATGTCCATGAATTTTAGTCACATGTTGTTTTTTTATCCGGTTAACTTTATATGTTTAACAAATACATAATTAAAATTTACGAAATCTTTTTTCTTTCTTTACTTCTGTCACGCATTATCAAAGTTATTCTCCTCCAAATTCACCTGTGGTCACCACCGCCAACCAGGATCACTGCAGCGCCCACCAGACATCGTTTTTGTTTTTAAATGGGAATCAACGTGACGCCTCAAGGACAAACATAACATTTTGATTTATGTAAAATATCAACTTTTATATATATATAACAAATAAAATGAACTGGAAACAGGAATATGTCCAAAAAGGAACTCAATTCTATCTATACTGGTGGTTGGAGAATCTTAGCTATTCATTGAAATGTTATCCCTTATGGAAGAGATCGAAGTCAAGTGGCGTGCCACTTTCATATATATTGCGTAAAAAAGACAGGAAATTTGTGATCATTCCATTAATTAGTCAAAATATTAGATGAAGATACATGTATACAATTTATAGTATTATTAATTTGAAATAATTAGGTTTCGAAAAAGTATTTTTCCTTTGAATTAAAACATTTTTATACATAATGTTTAGTGACATGCAATACAAATTGTATGCCATAAAAATAATTAATACTATGTCACTTAGACTCATACATCGTAATTTAAATAATGGTTACGCTAATAATTTTATGTTCTGCTCATTTTTCACGCCTCTCAAAATTTCTCAATTACAGTGTCATATTATTTAGGTCGACAGCGATGCTTTTTAGTGCTGCGTTTATGGAAGATACAATTTGATTGCACTTCAAATATGACAAAGAACTTATTTTAATGTGTAAATGTTCTCTTTAATTTATATGTGAGATCTAGCCTTGGGAAATGGGTTCTTTTCATTTTCTTAAGATACATATATTTTTTTTCCTAATGCAACATCGATTTTACTGGCAAAACAAAACTAACCTTCATACAAATATAACATACATATAACACTAACATTGAGAAAGCGATAACAAACTGAGAGACAATACTTACAATCAAACAACTCTTGCAACAATAACAAACAAACAATTTTTATATACAGACAATACTAGCACTCAGTCATGTCTTACATTTAGGCAACACAAGCAATCAGACATCCCTGACAGACAGACAGACTTAACAATTATACCAATCTTATAGACAAACAAAACTGATAATAGGACAACATTTACAACGTGACAGACAACACAAAACATCAGACAACTCTAACAGACAGACAACCCATACAATCATACTTATCTTACAAGCTATCAGACATTATAAACAATACGCGAACCCTCACAAAGTGAGAATTTTTTTCAAATTTCAGACAACTCTTAATAACTAAAGACAACACTAACATTAGAATCCATAGAAAATGTAACAGACAAACAACACTAACAGACATATACATTTAAAAACCGAAAACTCTTACAAACAGACGGACAACAATAACAATCATACAACTCTTACAGATAGACAATTGGACAGACAGCACTATCTTAATAGTTAGTTCTTGATATGAAACCGATAATTGATGACATAGGGATATAAACACTATCACCCCAACTTTTTTATTTATAAACAAATGTCTTGCAATGACCTCATTTAGCTATTTATGTTGATTTTTATTTAAGAGTAACAGGTCTGTATGACATAATTATATTTTTAGAATGAAGTTGATGACTTAGTGCCCAGCGCTAGATCCCCCATGGCGCACATTCGTGATTATTTAAAAATAAACTCACAGCGCACGGTCGTGATTATTTAAAAATCAAAATTCGTCATTGCTAAAAGATCAACTCACAGCATCGCTACTCAAAAGCTGGGAAATTTACGTCCTTGTAAAGGTCAAATTTTAATTTAAACTTCATTATTGCACATTTATGTAATTATGCGTTATGAGATTCAAACGATAGTATTAACATTCTATCAATGTTTATTACGTTGATAACTATCGGCGGATTCCCGTTGTCTGGAGAAATCTGTGAATATCAAGCCATAAAATGTATATATATATATTGTTTTTTTTATAAACATAACACGTTTAGAATTCGTTTGGTAGATGGTGGTGTCGATGTTTGGACTTAAGTTTGTCTTTTGAAGAACAGTTTCAATCAACACTCACCTGAGCACTTGTGTAAACACATTGACTAACCAACAATGCAATTTTTGTAATGTTTGATGACCTACTTGTTAGGGTGGTAGACCACATTTATGGATATATAATTTAAAAAAAAATTACGTGCTTTCATAGCAAAGAACTGACTGTATCTCTTATAAATTCCGTAAAAATATTTTTTTTCAATAATAAGGCGGGTAGTGAGTTACTAACGTATGTTACTGAAAAATTTATATTTTTGTAAACTTTTCTGTTTTTTACAAACCTTTAATTCAAGGGTTGACTGCTTTCATTAAATTTTGTTTAAAAATGTGATCAATTAAGCGATTTCACTTTTATAACAATTAAATTTTTACCGTAAAGCATCATGTTTATCTTTAAAGAACTCCTGCACCGAGTTAAACGATAAAACCTATGTAAACACATTGACTAACCAACAAACTTATATAAACACATTGACTAACCAACAATCCTCTGTAAGAAGCAGCTAACAAATAAAATCTTAATTGTTTTAAACACAAAGTTCTTCCAATAATCTGTCTGGAGAAATATGTGAATATCAAGCCATAAAATGTGTATGTATATATATATATATATATATATATATATATATATATATATATATATATATATATATATATAGTTTTTTATAAACCTAACACGTTTAGAATTCTTTTGGTAGATGGTGGTGTCGATCGATGTTTGGACTTAAGTTTGTCTTTTGAAGAACAGCTTTAATCAACACCCACCTGAGCACTTGTGTAAACACATTGACTAACCAACAAGCCTCTGTAAGAAGCAGCTAACAAATAAACTCTTAATTGTTTTAATTACAAAGTTCTTCCAATAATCTGTCATTTAATGGTTTGTTTCTGTTTGTGTTGATAGCTTTAATTACATATCGTAATGACTTCAGTAGGCTTGCCATTAAAATGTGTGCCATTAGATGTTGACGAGTGATGATACAAGGTACTGTGTATGCATTGGGCACCTATTTATTTTAATTATTGCAAAACATCCATGTGGCGCCTTATTATCGCTGGAGCACTTTCTTTGGCTACTGATAAGATGTTACTCACACAATGAATCTTTAACATCTTGACTCATGTCATCAATTCTTATTTGCACTATAGAATTGCACAACGAAACTTTCTTGATAATATTATATGCTTGCTTTTGTAGTACAGTACGTATTACTTCACTTATAGCCGGTACATTTAACTATCACACAGTATTATGAATGTTTTCCTGATTTGGAAAAATTTAATAATAAATTGTAAGAAGAAATCAAGTCATCGCTAACTCGTTTCGTTGCGATTGGAAAGATTTTTGTCAATGTCAGTTGGTTTAAAATGTTCTACTTTTAGTAATCGAAAATAAGATAAATCCATTTATGTTTTATGTCCATAAATTTTAGTCTCATTTTCTAGTATTCTGTAAGACTTTACATGTTCACCGAATACATAAATCAACTTTTCTAAATCTGTTTTCTTTCTTTTCTGATATCACCGCCTCCTTAAAGTTATTCTCCTCCAAATACCAGGGAGCGGTTGCTCTTAAATTGAGAATAAACGTAACGTAATAAGGACAAAAATAATATTTTCATATATATATATATATATATATATATATATATATATATATATATATATATATATATATATATATACCTTTATATATATAATATATACTTTTATATATATAATATATACTTTTATATATATGACAAACAAAATGAACTGGTAATAGCAAATTGTTGAAATGGAACTCAGTCTGGTGGAGGGAGAATATTAGCATATCATTGACATGTTATCCCTTATGGAAGAGATCGATATCAAGTGGCGTGCCACTTGGGTAGATATCGTATATACGAATTTTGTAGCAGACGCGTGTCATCAATTAGCCAAAGTAATAGGTGAAGATAAATGTATACAATTAATGGTTTTATTAATGTAAAATAATTATGTATAAAAATGTATTTTTCCTTTGAATTAAAAAATTTCTATACATTATATTTAGTGACATGCAATACAAAGTGTATGCATTAAAATTATGTAATACTATGTCGCATAGTCTCGTAGATTGAAATTTAATCAAAGTTTAAGATAACAGTAATAGTATCATCTGTTTTGTTCGTGCCACTTAAAATGTCTTAATTAAATTATCATGTTACGCAGGTCGATAGCTGTGCTTTTTAGTGCGACGTTCATGGGAAATACAATTTGATTGCACTAGAGATATAAAAATAGAATGTCTCTTAATTTGTAAATGTTCTCTCTTATGTATTTGTGAGATCTAACTTTAATAATAGTTTCATTTCATTTTAATAAGCTAGATATGTTTTTATTTTTCTAATGTGTTATAGGAATTCACTGTCAAAACAAAACTAACTGCCATACAACTCTAACATACATACAACAATAATAATAAGAAAACGATAACAAACTGAGAGACGACCCTTACAATCAATCAAGTCTTACAGGCAGACAGACAACAATAACAAACATACAACTTTTACATACAGACAATACTATCACTCAGACATGCGTTACATTTAGGAAAAAACAAACAATCAGACATATCTGACAAATAGACAAACGTAACACTGAGTCCAATCTTTTAGACAAACAACTCTGACAATAGGACAACATTTACAAAGTGACAGACAACACAAAAGATCAGACAACTCTCATAGACAGACAAATCATACAATCATAAATATCTTACAAACTGACGGACAGAATTAACAATAAGTGAACTCTTACAAAGTGAGAGATTAAATCAAATTTCAGACAACTCTTAATAACTAAAAGACAAAACTAACATTAGAAAATGTAATAGACAAACAACACTAACTGATATATACATTTAAAGGCAGGCAACTCTTACAAACTGACGGACAACGATAACAATTAGACAACTGGTACAGACTTCTTGACAAACAGCACTAAAATATTCGTCGGTTTGTACCACCTTTTTAATCTACCAAGCTGCCAAGGTAAACAAAACTGTCCACCTCCTCAAGCATGATGGGTGATGTACCGGTGGCATTAACATGAAGACCCTACTCTTCTTAGGTATGATTATATAGGCTAGAAAGGATTAAAATGTTATTGCCAGTTGTTAGGGATTTCGTTGAAACCCGTTTTTAAAAATAGTAATTACAAATTTGATTGTTTCAAATTGTTCGTTCATTTGTGGAATTGTGTTACTAACCTTGTGTGTCTGGATTACCAAAAAAATAATTACACCCATAAAAAACAAAATCCAAACTTTTCTAAATAACATGTATTTTTAAACCATTTCACAAAGTTTTATTTAAACCATTTCACAGAGCTTTATTTAAACCATTTCACAGAGCTTTATTTAAACCATTTCACAGAGCTTTATTTAAACCATTTCACAGAGCTTTATTTAAACCATTTCACAGAGCTTTATTTAAACCATTTCACAGAGCTTTATTTAAACCATTTCACAGAGCTTTATTTAAACCATTTCACAGAGCTTTATTTAAACCATTTCACAGAGCTTTATTTAAACCATTTCACAGAGCTTTATTTAAACCATTTCACAGAGCTTTATTTAAACCATTTAACAGAGCTTTATTTAAACCATTTCACAGAGCTTTATTTAAACCATTTCACAGAGCTTCATTGAAACAATTTAGTTGCTTTAATAAGAAAAACCCGTAAAAAACCAAGTTTTTGACTGTAAATCCTTTATGTACGAGAAGTAATTAAAAGAATATTAATTATAATACGCAGCGCCAGACCATCCAGAAATACAAAATTGCAGTTGTGTCGTAAAACATGTTTAATATAATGCGCACCGATCAGGAATATGTTTATAAAAAGAGCTGTCAATAAAATACGCACCTTATTGCGCGACAGAAAGGTTGTTCAATATAATACGCACCGCGACGCTCTATCTCAAAAAATAGCATGATACATAGGAATAAATAAAATAATCTAAAAAATCAATAATTTAATTACGGTACATGCGATCGATCTGAAATTTTGATACATTGTTTTTATCATCGGTACGAAACTGCCTGCAAAATTTCAGCTCGCTATCTTGCGAGCAAGTGGGTTAAAAATCGATCAAAAGTTTTGGCGACAAGGCAGTCGGTCGGTCGGTCGGCCGCAGACACCACGAGTTAATATAAAGGATTTAATAAAAATTTCATATACTTTCAATTTATTTGTAATAGAAACCTTTCTGTCATATAAATGTTTTAATAAGATAAACCCGTAAAAAACCAAGTTTTTGACTATAAATCCTTTATGTACGAGAAGTAATTAAAAGAATGTTCATTATAATACGCAGCGCCAGACCATCCAGAAATACAAAATTGCAGTTGTGTCGTAAAACATGTTTAATATAATGCGCACCGATCAGGAATATGTTTATAAAAAGAGCTGTCAATAAAATACGCACCTTATTGCGCGACAGAAAGGTTGTTCAATATAATACGCACCGCGACGCTCTATCTCAAAAAATAGCATGATACATAGGAATAAATAAAATAATCTAAAAAATCAATAATTTAATTACGGTACATGCGATCGATCTGAAATTTTGATACATTGTTTTTATCATCGGTACGAAACTGCCTGCAAAATTTCAGCTCGCTATCTTGCGAGCAAGTGGGTTAAAAATCGATCAAAAGTTTTGGCGACAAGGCAGGTCGGTCGGTCGGTCGGCCGCAGACACCACGAGTTAATATAAAGGATTTAATAATAGAAAGAAACCCGTCAAAAAGTAAAAAACCCGTAAAAAAACAAGTTTTTGACTATAAATCCTTTATGTACGAGAAGTAATTAAAAGAATGTTCATTATAATACGCAGCGCCAGACCATCCAGAAATACAAAATTGCAGTTGTGTCGTAAAACATGTTTAATATAATGCGCACCGATCAGGAATATGTTTATAAAAAGAGCTGTCAATAAAATACGCACCTTATTGCGCGACAGAAAGGTTGTTCAATATAATACGCACCGCGACGCTCTATCTCAAAAAATAGCATGATACATAGGAATAAATAAAATAATCTAAAAAATCAATAATTTAATTACGGTACATGCGATCGATCTGAAATTTTGATACATTGTTTTTATCATCGGTACGAAAACTGCCTGCAAAATTTCAGCTCGCTATCTTGCGAGCAAGTGGGTTAAAAATCGATCAAAAGTTTTGGCGACAAGGTCGGTCGGTCGGTCGGTCGGTCGGTCGGTCGGTCGGCCGCAGACACCACGAGTTAATATAAAGGATTTAAAAAGAGGCATGAACATGTTCTGGTTTTACGACAAATCATTTTATAAATTAAAGCAAGAAAAAAACTAAATAGAAAAGTAAAGCATTAATCATTTTATATATAAGTTATACACACAAACAAGTGTTAACATATAAATCTACGAATTGGCAAATATTTTGTTGGTAAATAAGGAAATATATAATGTAGCAATGTGTTACATTAACGTGAATACATTTTATTTCCGTCAACGCTGCACCACAAAGCACGAGTGCTGATGTATTTAATATGAAGAATTACTTGAAATAAAATTACCTTTAACATTTGAGATATGGATCGTAATATCTCTACTATAAACTCCTTTTACATACAATGCATTTTTGAATTAGGCAGTGAGATACTAACTTATGTTACTTAAATGTTTTATTATTTTTAAACGGGTACCTAACACTAGTTAGGCGGATGGGTAATTCGTGGAACCCACTAAGCCGTTGCTTGTGATCGCTGCATCACTTGCCAATAGATCATCTGTCATGGTCTGTGGACGCAAATATCTTCTGCATAGAAGGAGCTTCTGTATTGATAAGATAAGAAATCTTATCCTTAAAAAAAAATAAAAAATCAAACGTTAAATCAAATTTAGTTAACAATAAATCAAACACAAACACACAAAATTACTTCAACAAAACACAATAGCGCTCACACTTACTTATTTCCATACACATAACAAAAATATGAATAACATATAATAAACAACGGCTCTGTTTATATCGTTCCCTTTTCACAAATGTATATAAGCTCAAACGATTACGTCACGTTAACATATTTTATAGCGAGAAACAAACTCTGCTAATCTCGACAACAAAATGTTTATGATATTACGTCTAAATCAATTTGTATTAACCTTTTTTAAAAATTGTGTACTTACTTTGAACAGAGTGCACACACAGACGCGTTTTAGGCGCAATATATATAGGGATATATACACCGGTTTATGCATTAAAATTGTATTTCCTGTAAACTCTGCACCACAAAGAACCATTACTGACGAATGACATTATAAAAACATATTTGATAAACCAAGTTGTGCATGTTAATGATTCGATCTATTTTTTTTTACATATGATATGTTTGTGAATTTATATTTTAAAATTCAATGAGACTAACTAGTATGTTTTTGTGTTGCTTAAATGCTGTTTTTAATGTTACTAAAAAGAATGTATGTACATATACATTTCGAAGAACCAATTGTATCGTTAAAGTGTAATAATATCAAATATTAAACAAAACTATGAAATGTCTACATTTTATTCAATACATGTCGTTGTGTAACAATTTTAAGACACACTCAAAATACGGTAAATTTGCTTGAAAAAATTTGAATTTTATTAAAGTGGCATGCCACTTTACCTCGCTCCTTATAATAAGGGATAAAATGTGAATGAATTGTTAACTTATATTACTGGTTATTACTAGGTAACTTAAGATCTTGAATATTATAATAAAATCAAAATTTATAAGCTACAAACTGGGTGACATTATAAAGCTGCAAAACTGGGTGTCACTATAAGCTACAATTTGGGTGACACTATGAGCTACAAAACTGGGTAACACTACGAACTACAAAACTGGGTGACACTATGAGCTACAAAACTGGGTGACACTATAAGCTACAAACTGGGTGACACTATGAGCTACAAACTGGGTGACACTATGAGCTACAAAACTGGGATGACACTATAAGCTACAAAACTGGGTGACACTATGAGCTAAAAACTGGGTGACACTATAAGCTACAAAACTGGATGACACTATAAGCTACAAACTGGGTGACACTATGAGCTACAAAACTGGGTGACACTATGAGCTAAAAACTGGGTGACACTATGAGCTACAAACTGGGTGACACTATGAGCTAAAAACTGGGTGACACTATGAGCTACAAACTGGGTGACACTATGAGCTACAAACTGGGTGACACTATGAGCTACAAACTGGGTGACACTATGAGCTACAAAACTGGGTGACACTATGAGCTACAAACTGGGTGACACTATGAGCTACAAACTGGGTGACACTATGAGCTACAAAATGGGTGACACTATAAGCTACAAACTGGGTGACACTATGAGCTACAAACTGGGTGACACTATGAGCTACAAAACTGGGTGACACTATGAGCTACAAACTGGGTGACACTATGAGCTACACACTGGGTGACACTATGAGCTACAAACTGGGTGACACTATGAGCTACAAAACTGGGTGACACTATGAGCTACAAACTGGGTGACACTATGAGCTACAAACTGGGTGACACTATGAGCTACAAACTGGGTGACACTATGAGCTACAAAACTGGGTGACACTATGAGCTACAAAACTGGGTGACACTATGAGCTACACACTGGGTGACACTATGAGCTACAAACTGGGTGACACTATGAGCTACAAAACTGGGTGACACTATAAGCTACAAACTGGGTGACACTATGAGCTACAAAACTGGGTGACACTATGAGCTACAAAACTGGGTGACACTATGAGCTACAAACTGGGTGACACTATGAGCTACAAACTGGGTGACACTATGAGCTACAAAACTGGGTGACACTATAAGCTACAAACTGGGTGACACTATGAGCTACAAAACTGGGTGACACTATGAGCTACAAAACTGGGTGACACTATAAGCTACAAACTGGGTGACACTATGAGCTACAAAACTGGGTGACACTATGAGCTACAAAACTGGGTGACACTATGAGCTACAAAACTGGGTGACACTATGAGCTACAAACTGGGTGACACTATGAGCTACAAACTGGGTGACACTATGAGCTACAAAACTGGGTGACACTATGAGCTACAAACTGGGTGACACTATGAGCTACAAAACTGGGTGACACTATGAGCTACAAAACTGGGTGACACTATGAGCTACAAAACTGGGTGACACTATGAGCTACAAACTGGGTGACACTATGAGCTACAAACTGGTGACACTATGAGCTACAAAACTGGGTGACACTATGAGCTACAAACTGGGTGACACTATGAGCTACAAAACTGGGTGACACTATGAGCTACAAAACTGGGTGACACTATGAGCTACAAAACTGGGTGACACTATGAGCTACAAAACTGGGTGACACTATGAGCTACAAAACTGGGTGACACTATGAGCTACAAAACTGGGTGACACTATGAGCTACAAAACTGGGTGACACTATGAGCTACAAAACTGGGTGACACTATGAGCTACAAACTGGGTGACACTATGAGCTACAAAACTGGTGACACTATGAGCTACAAACTGGGTGACACTATGAGCTACAAAACTGGGTGACACTATGAGCTACAAACTGGGTGACACTATGAGCTACAAACTGGGTGACACTATGAGCTACAAAACTGGGTGACACTATGAGCTACAAACTGGGTGACACTATGAGCTACAAAACTGGGTGACACTATGAGCTACAAAACTGGGTGACACTATGAGCTACAAACTGGGTGACACTATGAGCTACAAAACTGGGTGACACTATGAGCTACAAACTGGGTGACACTATGAGCTACAAAACTGGGTGACACTATGAGCTACAAACTGGGTGACACTATGAGCTACAAAACTGGGTGACACTATGAGCTACAAACTGGGTGACACTATGAGCTACAAACTGGGTGACACTATGAGCTACAAAACTGGGTGACACTATGAGCTACAAACTGGGTGACACTATGAGCTACAAACTGGGTGACACTATGAGCTACAAAACTGGGTGACACTATGAGCTACAAAACTGGGTGACACTATGAGCTACAAACTGGGTGACACTATGAGCTACAAAACTGGGTGACACTATGAGCTACAAAACTGGGTGACACTATGAGCTACAAAACTGGGTGACACTATGAGCTACAAACTGGGTGACACTATGAGCTACAAACTGGGTGACACTATGAGCTACAAAACTGGGTGACACTATGAGCTACAAACTGGGTGACACTATGAGCTACAAAACTGGGTGACACTATGAGCTACAAACTGGGTGACACTATGAGCTACAAACTGGGTGACACTATGAGCTACAAAACTGGGTGACACTATGAGCTACAAACTGGGTGACACTATGAGCTACAAACTGGGTGACACTATGAGCTACAAAACTGGGTGACACTATGAGCTACAAACTGGGTGACACTATGAGCTACAAACTGGGTGACACTATGAGCTACAAAACTGGGTGACACTATGAGCTACAAACTGGGTGACACTATGAGCTACAAACTGGGTGACACTATGAGCTACAAAACTGGGTGACACTATGAGCTACAAAACTGGGTGACACTATGAGCTACAAAACTGGGTGACACTATGAGCTACAAACTGGGTGACACTATGAGCTACAAACTGGGTGACACTATGAGCTACAAAACTGGGTGACACTATGAGCTACAAACTGGGTGACACTATGAGCTACAAACTGGGTGACACTATGAGCTACAAAACTGGGTGACACTATGAGCTACAAAACTGGGTGACACTATGAGCTACAAAACTGGGTGACACTATGAGCTACAAAACTGGGTGACACTATGAGCTACAAACTGGGTGACACTATGAGCTACAAAACTGGGTGACACTATGAGCTACAAAACTGGGTGACACTATGAGCTACAAAACTGGGTGACACTATGAGCTACAAAACTGGGTGACACTATGAGCTACAAAACTGGGTGACACTATGAGCTACAAACTGGGTGACACTATGAGCTACAAAACTGGGTGACACTATGAGCTACAAACTGGGTGACACTATGAGCTACAAAACTGGGTGACACTATGAGCTACAAAACTGGGTGACACTATGAGCTACAAAACTGGGTGACACTATGAGCTACAAACTGGGTGACACTATGAGCTACAAAACTGGGTGACACTATGAGCTACAAACTGGGTGACACTATGAGCTACAAAACTGGGTGACACTATGAGCTACAAAACTGGGTGACACTATGAGCTACAAACTGGGTGACACTATGAGCTACAAAACTGGGTGACACTATGAGCTACAAACTGGGTGACACTATGAGCTACAAACTGGGTGACACTATGAGCTACAAACTGGGTGACACTATGAGCTACAAACTGGGTGACACTATGAGCTACAAAACTGGGTGACACTATGAGCTACAAAACTGGGTGACACTATGAGCTACAAAACTGGGTGACACTATGAGCTACAAAACTGGGTGACACTATGAGCTACAAAACTGGGTGACACTATGAGCTACAAAACTGGGTGACACTATGAGCTACAAAACTGGGTGACACTATGAGCTACAAAACTGGGTGACACTATGAGCTACAAAACTGGGTGACACTATGAGCTACAAACTGGGTGACACTATGAGCTACAAAACTGGGTGACACTATGAGCTACAAAACTGGGTGACACTATGAGCTACAAACTGGGTGACACTATGAGCTACAAACTGGGTGACACTATGAGCTACAAAACTGGGTGACACTATGAGCTACAAAACTGGGTGACACTATGAGCTACAAAACTGGGTGACACTATGAGCTACAAACTGGGTGACACTATGAGCTACAAAACTGGGTGACACTATGAGCTACAAAACTGGGTGACACTATGAGCTACAAAACTGGGTGACACTATGAGCTACAAACTGGGTGACACTATGAGCTACAAAACTGGGTGACACTATGAGCTACAAACTGGGTGACACTATGAGCTACAAACTGGGTGACACTATGAGCTACAAACTGGGTGACACTATGAGCTACAAAACTGGGTGACACTATGAGCTACAAAACTGGGTGACACTATGAGCTACAAAACTGGGTGACACTATGAGCTACAAACTGGGTGACACTATGAGCTACAAACTGGGTGACACTATGAGCTACAAACTGGGTGACACTATGAGCTACAAACTGGGTGACACTATGAGCTACAAACTGGGTGACACTATGAGCTACAAACTGGGTGACACTATGAGCTACAAAACTGGGTGACACTATGAGCTACAAACTGGGTGACACTATGAGCTACAAACTGGGTGACACTATGAGCTACAAACTGGGTGACACTATGAGCTACAAAACTGGGTGACACTATGAGCTACAAACTGGGTGACACTATGAGCTACAAACTGGGTGACACTATGAGCTACAAACTGGGTGACACTATGAGCTACAAACTGGGTGACACTATGAGCTACAAACTGGGTGACACTATGAGCTACAAACTGGGTGACACTATGAGCTACAAAACTGGGTGACACTATGAGCTACAAACTGGGTGACACTATGAGCTACAAACTGGGTGACACTATGAGCTACAAACTGGGTGACACTATGAGCTACAAACTGGGTGACACTATGAGCTACAAACTGGGTGACACTATGAGCTACAAACTGGGTGACACTATGAGCTACAAACTGGGTGACACTATGAGCTACAAACTGGGTGACACTATGAGCTACAAACTGGGTGACACTATGAGCTACAAACTGGGTGACACTATGAGCTACAAACTGGGTGACACTATGAGCTACAAAACTGGGTGACACTATGAGCTACAAACTGGGTGACACTATGAGCTACAAACTGGGTGACACTATGAGCTACAAAACTGGGTGACACTATGAGCTACAAACTGGGTGACACTATGAGCTACAAACTGGGTGACACTATGAGCTACAAACTGGGTGACACTATGAGCTACAAAACTGGGTGACACTATGAGCTACAAACTGGGTGACACTATGAGCTACAAACTGGGTGACACTATGAGCTACAAACTGGGTGACACTATGAGCTACAAACTGGGTGACACTATGAGCTACAAACTGGGTGACACTATGAGCTACAAACTAACAAGTATTTATCATGCTTAAACTCGAAAAAACATTTACAGACTGAGATTGCCTTAAATACCCTTTGTTGTGAAACGGAAAACGTTTTGGTCACGGATGGTTGAACTTAACTCAGCATGACGCGTAAAATGTCAACAAAAGCTTGCCGCTACAAATAGAAATAAACTAAAAATGCATTAGTTTAATTACAGTTAATTCGATCGATCTAAAAATGTAATAGCTTTATCCTACCTACAAGCTAAAGCTACTGTAAAAATTTCAGCTCTCTAGCTAGTCAGAAAACGTGTTTAGGAGCGTTTTGAAAAAGTTGACGACAGAACCGGAAACTTTGAATCCGGCATCCTTCACGAGTTAATAGGATAGGGGCCTCGAAAACAAAATACGTATGATATGAACAACTTTGATACCTGAAAGGTCACATATATTTAGACCCTCTGACTCACAAATCAGCCATTCGATATCAATAACGGTGACGTGCCTCATAACGGATCCAATCATATCACTAAGACAGATCAGGTTTGTTTATTTATTATTTTTTTTGCAGTATTTATTTGAAGTTGAATTAATATTTTGTTTATGTTAATTGTAGATGCATACCATTGTTGACTTAATTGTAAATATTATTTTTTAACGTTGTGATTGTGTATTATTACTTTAATTTTAGCCACTAGTTATGTGCCGAAGACGACAGCGGGAACAACTCTAGTCTGAATATCATGACCATTGGACGTGTGTACTAAAACACTATGAATCCAACCTGTCAGTACCAGGAAGGCTGGGGTCTATGTTTAATTTGTTTTTTTATGTAAGAGTAAGCATATCAGCTTTGGCTTACGACATATAAGATAATACTTAAAACCAATTACCATTGATCATAATTTGGGATGTTAAATATTCTTAGTGTGTGAAGATTTACTTTCTAAGTGAGTCTTCAATTTAAATTGTTATATAATTTCTTTTTTCATTGTTATTTGTAATGTTATTTTATGTGTTTTGACAGAGA
>CALYLW010002358.1:128285-147341 GCA_944989445.1 Ampullaceana balthica | reverse complement strand
TCTTTTATTAAATCCTTTATATTAACTCGCGTTTTCTGTTTGGTTGATTGTGTGTTGTCACCAAAATATTGGATCGATTTTTAACCAACTTCCTCGTAAGCTAGCGAGCTGAAATGTTTCAGGCAGTTTCGTACCAATGATAAAAAAATAGTGTATCAAAATTTCAGATGGATCGCATGTACAGTAATTAAATTATTTAATTTTTAAATTTTTTAATGTGTTTATTTATATATATCATGTTATTTATTGAGATAGTGTCGCGGTGCGTATTATATTGAACAACCTTTCTGTCGCGCAATAAGGTCCGTATTTTACTGACAACACTTTTTATAATCATATTCCTGATCGGTGCGCATTATATAAAACATGTTTTACGACACAACTGCAATTTTGTATTTTTAGATGGTCTTGCGCTGCGTATTATAATAAACATTCTTTTAATTATGTCTCGTACATAGAGGATTTATAGTCAAAAACTTGGTTTTTTACGTGTTTTTTATACCTTCGAGATTGCATTTTTGTATGATTAAAAAATAACATATTTAAAAATCGGACTCCTACGCACAATATCTTTTGTTTAATTGTTATTTGCATGTAATATGTTTATGTGTGTTAGACTAATTTCGATTTTAAAAAACCCCAAAAACTGTGCTTTAAATATATAACTTTAGGGGTGCTGACCTGACAATACTGAAAACGTTTATTTCAATTCCTAAACATGTATAATAATTTTTTTTTACGATTAACTGTTGATACTTTAATATTTTATTTTCTCATGTGATAAACTTTACTTCAAAGGTTTCTTGCAAAATAAATATTTATTTGTTATTCATATTTGTAAATAGTTACAATTTTTTCGTTTACATGTTTTTGATAATGTGGAAATAATAATGATGGACCAATGGGCGCATAAACAGAATAGTCATAATAGATCTTGAAAAGGTGCTGACTTGACAATAATAAAAAAACCTTTATGTGAATTACTAACACGTGCATATTAAATTGTAAATATGATTAACAGTTGATAATTTAATATTTTCAATTAACCTGAGACAAACTTTGCTTATTACGTTTCATGCAAAATAAATAGTTGTTTGTAATTTACATGTGTAAAAATAACATTTTATTTTTACATGTTTTGATAATGTTGTGGTAATAATGTATGGACTAATGGGCGAAAAAAACTGACAAGTCATAATTTTCAATGAAGCTTAAACGACTTCAAATCAAAGATGTGTTTGATGTGGATCACATTGCAGTCTAATAATTTATTTTTAACGCACTGTGCTGTATTATTGGTGCAGTCATAATTGGTGTGAACTAATCAATGATGCAAATTAGCATCCGGAACGGGCTTCCAGCGGCTTATAAACAACCGGCTGACTCCTCAGCAATATTTGTTAATACTTCTAACCACAAACTTCTTTTCTGCAGTATCACTTTATGTTGTGCGTAATTCACTATGCATACTATTATCAAGATTATATCATTATTATTCATGAAAACGTATAAAGTGCGAAGCCTAAGCTTGGAAGTTGTCTCATTACACATATATTCGTATATATAATCAACATATATAATTTGCTTTGTAGCCTATGTCCGTTCGTTACGCTAGATTTTAGATAGCGCGACGCTAAAAAAAAGCCTTGAAAAACAATTACTGTACAAAATATAACTCTTTTCAAACGTCCGTACAACTATGTTTAATATGGAAATGAGTTTTAATATTTCACTCTTTGTCTCTACATTTTATGATTATTCACTCTACGGCTTTCAGGCTAAATAACACCAAAAAAAAACCTGAAATATATTTACTTTTAAAAATTCCGTCATATTTGACGGGTATTACACTAGTAACAACATAAAACTAAAATGTTTATTTTCGTTGTTGACACCTGTTGAAGAGTATGCATCTTCTGTATCGGACTGATCAAACACAGAAGTCGTTGGAAAATATAATAAGTTCATAAAAAAGTGCAGCCAGATTCATTGCTGAAGATTATTCAAAATTGACAGGAAACATACCATTAGTTATATAATTAAATCTTGAAGCACAGATTATAGAACACATTTGAGCAAGATAATCAATAGATAAGGAAATACATTAATTAATTCAATCTTGTAATGTAACAGAAGTATAATCTAATACAACCCTGAATAACTCAATGAAAAAATTTAATATGTTTTGATACTAGCAAGAAGAAGACAAAGAGAAGCAGATGCATACTGCCATAAAGTTGCTCACTAACTTCTAGGTATAATTGCATAACGCATTTTAAAATGTTTACTATTGACTCTATAATATACTGTCTCTCAAGTAGTAAGCTCGTGGGAGATGCTGATCTTCTATCGAGCGCCTCCCCAGCCGGCGGATAGGGGAAAGCCCACCAGATATGGAGGGTACCGGGGAAATAAAATACCCGGGGTGGACCAAAATCAGCCCTACTGCCTTGTAGGAAGTGGAGGGATCCACAAAGGCTAGGGACCTAACCCGAACAAAAGCAGCTACCCATTGAGCTGTGAGGGGCAACCCCCCAAGTGGTTGTGCGCAAGGCCAACAACCCTGCCATGTAAAAAATCATAGTTACAAAAACACCGAAAAGAGTAACAAAAGACATTTCAGTCCTGGGAGAGAATGGATTCCTTGAGGAGGAAAATATGACGCCTAATAGTGAAAGCCAAAACCTGGAAGCTATTAGGCCGACAACCATCATTTCTACCAGGACTACCACCGTCATTGGAGCTTGGAATGTCCGCACCATGTACGAGGCTGGTAAAGCTGCACAAATAGCCGCTGAGATGAGGAACTATAAGCTCACCATTCTCGGAATTAGTGAAGCAAGATTGACTGGATGGGGACAGAAGAGATTAATCTCAGGAGAGATGGTGTTATTTTCAGGACACGAAGAAGACGATGCCCCACATACCCTGGGTGTTGCTATGATGCTATCAAGGGCAGCACAAGGAGCACTCATTGGATGGGAGGCCCATGGACCTAGAATTCTTTTAGCAACCTTTCGAACAAAGAAACGTAGCATCAACCTAGATTTTATACAATGCTACGCACCAACTAATGAAAGTGATGAAGGAGACAAAGAAGAATTCTACAATAGAGTAATGACCATAGTCCAGGGTCGCCCACGGAGGAACATCGTCGTCCTCATGGGAGACTTTAATGCCAAGATCGGCAATAGCAACACAGGGTACGAAGAGGTTATGGGACAGCAAGGGATAGGCGAGATGAACGACAATGGTGAGAGGTTTGCTGACCTATGTGCCGCAGCAGACCTGGTCATAGGGGGGAGTATTTTCCAGCACAAGAGGATTCACAAAGCTACATGGGTCTCACCGGACATGAGAACGATGAACCAAATAGACCATGTATGTATTTCTAAAAAATTCAGGCGATCTCTCCAAGACGTACGTGTTAAGAGGGGAGCTGATGTTGCCTCAGATCACCATCTTCTTGTGGCCAGGATGAAATTAAAACTAAAGAGACATTATACCGAGCAAACAGCATACAGGACTCGGTATAATACCTCCCTCCTAAAGGACCAAGCCAAAAAGGAAGAATTCAAAATCTCACTATTCAATAAGTTCCAAGTCCTACAAGAAATACTGGAAGACGAAACCACCGAAGGGAAATGGCAAAGCATGAAAGAAACAGTACAGTCAACATGCCAAGAAGTGCTAGGAAACAGGAAACGGGCACACAAAGAATGGATGACAGCAGGTACGCTGAGTAAAATAGAAGAAAGGAAAAGAAAGAAAACAGAAGTGAATAACAGCCGCACCCGAGCACAGAAAAACAAGGCCCAGATGGAATATGCAGATGCAAATAAGGAAGTTAAGAAAAGCATCAAGAGGGACAAGAAGGAATTTGTTGATAAACTTGCTAAAGAAGCAGAGGATGCAGCTCACCAGGGGAACATGAGGGAACTGTTTGATACCATTAAGACGCTGTCAGGGAAATTTAGCAAGGTAGAGAGACCAGTAAAGGACAAAATGGGAAACACCATACCAAGTGAGGAGCAACAGAGAGGGAGATGGAAGGAGCACTTTGAAGAGCTCCTAAACAGGCCTGAACCAAGGAATCCACCAGATATTCAACCAGCCGATAATGACCTACTAATTGACTGTAATAGTCCCACCAAAGAAGAGATTAGCAGGGCCATTAAACAACTCAGAAATGGAAAGGCTGCGGGACCCGATGGCATCCCAGCCGAGGCACTGAAGGCGGACTTGGAAACCAGTGTGGAAATGCTGCACCCTCTGTTTATGAAGATATGGGAAGAGGAGCAAGTTCCTTCCGATTGGAAAGAGGGATACCTTATCAAGATCCCAAAGAAGGGAGACTTAAGCTCCTGCTCGAACTACAGAGGGATCACCCTGCTGTCCATCCCAGGAAAGGTTTTCAACCGTGTACTACTTAACAGGATGAAAAACGCTGTAGACCCTCTGTTGCGGGACGAACAAGCTGGCTTTCGCACCAACAGATCCTGCACGGACCAGATAGCGACACTGCGCATCATTCTAGAGCAGTCACTAGAGTGGAACTCACCGCTCTATGTCAACTTTGTTGACTATGAAAAAGCCTTCGACAGTGTTGACAGGCAAACCTTGTGGAGATTGCTAAGGCATTACGGGGTGCCACAGAAGATTACGGATATAATCAGAAACATGTACGAAGGGATAAACTGCCGAGTTATCCATGGCCAGCAGGTGACAGATGCGTTCCAGGTGAAGACTGGTGTGAGACAAGGTTGCTTGCTGTCACCATTCCTCTTCCTGTTAGCCATTGACTGGGTGATGAAAACATCTACACAGCAGAAAAGGAATGGCATCCAATGGACCTTGTGGGATCAACTGGATGATCTTGACTTTGCTGATGATCTTGCCCTTCTTGCACATACCCAACAACAGATGCAGGAGAAAACAAACATTGTCGCAGCCACTTCTGCTAGCATGGGTCTCAACATTCACAAAGGGAAGAGTAAAATCCTCAAGGTTAATGCCACCAGTATATCACCCATTATGCTTGAAGGAGAAGCCCTTGAGGAGGTGGACAGTTTTGTTTACCTTGGCAGCGTGGTAGATAAGCAAGGTGGTACAGATGCGGACGTCAAAATAAGGATCGGAAAAGCAAGAGCAGCCTTCCAGCAACTCAAAAATGTTTGGGTCTCTAACAACTTAGGCAGCAAGTTAAAAGTAAGGATTTTTAACGCTATGGTAAAACCTGTGCTGCTATATGGAGCCGAGACATGGAGAACAACGGCCGTAAACTTGACCAGAATACAGTCCTTCATCAACAACTGTTTAAGAAGGATTCTCAGAATTCACTGGCCAGACAAAATCAGCAACCAGGAACTGTGGCAGCGGACAAAACAGAAGCCCATTGAGGAAGAGATTCTCCAGAAGCGGTGGAGGTGGATTGGTCATACACTAAGGAAACCTGCTCCTAACACAACAAAGCAAGCCCTGAAATGGAACCCACAGGGTAAGCGGAAAAGAGGCCGTCCAAGAAACACTTGGCGCCAAGAATTGGAGGCAGACATCAAGAGAATTGGCCATGAATGGAAGATCCTGGAGAAGCTGGCCCAGGATAGAGATGCCTGGAGGTCTCTCGTAGGTGGCCTATGCCCTTGGAGGAATCGCAGACGCCGACGATGATCGGTAGATGCCCCTCATGGACGAGAAGGCTCAACAAGTAGTAAGGATATCATTTATACCTTAATTATGAAAGTGGTTATGTAAACGCGAAGACATAAATGCGTGTGCACAACTTGAATTTGCCAAGTCTTCTCTGTGTTAAATATTTAACTGTGTAAAAGCTCATTTTAATCATTACAAGTACAGCTTAGATGCCTATTATGCTGAAGATAGTATACATTGTTGTAGATCTGGACGTGTGAATGGAACAAATGTTTAAGTGAAAATGTACACAGTTATTGATGTACTTGTGTATAATAATATTATAACTATGATATCTTTAATGTTTACGTTTTGCATGTACCAGTGCTTATTGAATTCAGTCGACATCATAGTTCTACAGTTGCCATTTTTATTGGCGTCATTTGGGTGTAGCCTTTATTAAATATCATTTATTGTTAATGATTTTACTGTATAATGGTCGTGATAATAAAGTGAAGATCGTCAATAATTTATTTGAAGAACGAACGTAACACTGGGTATGATCCACAGAAAACTAAGGATACGTCACTAGCAACAATTGTATGGCAGTTTGTGAGCACAAAATGTTACGGGAATCTGTAAAAGTCATATTGAAATATGTATGGAATTATGCATTATTACCCCAAATTCCCAAATGCCTTACTGCCCTTTACTCTGTATTCGTACAACCGCACCAATATTTCATGAATACATATAGCAGATTTGACATGTTCCCAATGCGTCTCCATTACCCCAAATAATTCCCTATTTTACCCCTAATGATTTAATTTTTCCCTGTTAGCAGACCCCCGCTTTAAGTAGCTAAGTACGTTTTTTCTTTTTTTAAAAAAAAATATTTATTTAGCATTGATTATTTCGTTTTTTTATTTATTTATTTGTTTTTTCTTTTCTTTTTCCATTAATTTTATCCTTTTTTGAGCACATATTATTTTGAACAATATTACATTCGGATTTGACTATAAACTGTTGTAAGGGACATTAATTAAAA
Source organism: Ampullaceana balthica (assembly GCA_944989445.1). NCBI lineage: Eukaryota > Metazoa > Mollusca > Gastropoda > Lymnaeidae > Ampullaceana > Ampullaceana balthica. Next base: position 140,662 of record CALYLW010002358.1, on the reverse strand, counting down.
AGCTTTAATTTATGAATTTATATAATTGACAATCATACTGTTAACTTCATTTTTCAAGAAAAAAGTATTCGTTTGAAACGGGCAAAGTGTGGTAAGTGTTACACCATAATCAAACGACACTGGGTAAAGTACACACTGGCTGCTTCACTGCTATACGTCGCATGTTATTACAATACACATCTAGCTGAATATTTTAAGAAAAAAGAGTATACTCATAATAATTAAGTACTTTACGATTGTAAGAATTAAAAAAACATAAATCCATTTGTAAAATTAAAAATGACTGTATGACCCGCTCCAAAAGTGTGTCTTGTTGACTGATAGCAGTCACCTCTACTCTAGAAGATGATGACGGACGTCAATTTTCTGCACTCAGGCATTACCTACACAGCCAAGCCCAAGTTATGACATTGCTAACGTCCGATGTGTGATAAAAGTGTATAATTTTAAAGGGTATTTTAAATATGTGTATATATATATATATATATATATATATATATATATATATATATATATATATATATTGAACTGTCAGGGCCGTGTGGATCTGCATAGTGTAGTCACGACATGAAACTGGAAGCGATCTGCAGGAGTTTGAAGAAAGTTCGCAAACGTCTAGCAAGAAGAAAGGTTTTCCTGACCGTCGTAGTCTTCACCGACTCACGATTTTCGCTTAGACTTTGGGTCGATCCTCTCTGCAGACGAAAACGGTCAATGTCTTTTTGGAAACAGTAGGTGAAATCCTAGAACGAGGCGGAAAATTAGTCCTTCAGTATATCACTGGGCACAAAGGCGAGCCTCATTCAGACAGGGTTGATAAGTTAGCGATACATGGGTCAGCTCAGCCCCAACCCGACCACCCAATGACTCAGCTGGGGGTCAGATCGTTGCTTAAAGACCATTTCCGAAAGAATGGGCTTCAGGGCTGGGCATCCATCTGGAAGCACTGCCAGAAAAGTATTCCAGTACATGCCGCGACCGAGCAAGAATGACCCCTGGTGGGAAAATGGACGTAGCAATTAAACGCTCATAACTAGAATGAGAACTGAACATTTTCCCACACGAAGTTACCTGTACAAGTTCAACATTAGAAGGGAACTGGCCTGTCGGCTGTGTGGCCAACAGGAGGAGATGGTGGCCTACGTACTCGACGAGTTCCCCAAGCTGTGTGGGGATTTGGAGGGAGATGTCACGGTACCTGCAGAGGAGTACCTCTATGGCGATGCCCGCTTGATGAGGCTCGCCTGCGATAAAATTAGCCGGTTCCTTAGAGCTTAACGGCCCGAACCAAAAGAGAATGTGCACTCAAAAGTTCCATGTTCAAAAATTATCAATCATTTTGTTTAGTTACATGTTCACAAATTAGCAATCATTTTGTTTTGCTCCATCTTCACAAATTAAAAATCATTTTGTTTAGTTCCATTTTCACAAATTAAAAATCATTTTGTTTAGTTCCATGTTCACAAATTATCAATCATTTTTTTTAGTTCTATGTTCACAAATTATTAATCATTTTGTTTAGTTCCATGTTCAAAAATTATCAATCATTTTGTTTAGTTCCGTGTTCACAAATTATTAATCATTTTGTTTAGTTCCATGTTGACAAATTATCAACCTTAGTTCAAAAACTAGAGTTTGAACAAAATATATTAAAGGTAGCATGCATGCAATTAACATTGTATTTAATTTAATCATTTTCCATTTATCAATGATTATCGAGTCGTCACTTCTTAAATAAAAACAAAACAAAAACACACACTATGGTTTGTTTATATACGAGACATACTAAAAGAATGTTCATTATAATACGCATCGCAAGACAATCCAAAAAGAAAATGTTAGTTTTTTCTTGTAAAACATGTGTAATATAATGCGCACCATTTTTTTTTCGAATTCGAAGCATCATGCAAGCAATCAAGCAGACGCCACGAGTTCGTACGTACGATTTAAAAATAAGAGGTGTTATCGGAAATGTCTTTTATTTATAGTTATAATTTACACATTGTGATTTGTTAGAGGCGTAGCATAGCATACATACAAATAAGCCGTTAAAACAAATTTAGTTAACAATAAATCAAACACACACACACAATCACTCAAACAAAACACAATATCGCGCACATTTAATTATTTCCATACACATAACAAAAATATGAATAACATCTAATAAACAACGGCTCTGTTTATATCGTTCCCTTTTCACAAATGTATATAAGCTCAAACGATTACGTCACGTTAACATATTTTATAGCGAGAAACAAACTCTGCTAATCTCGACAACAAAATGTTTATGATATTACGTCTAAATCAATTTGTATTAACCTTTTTTAAAAATTGTGTACTTACTTTGAACAGCGTGCACACACACGGTAGGCGCAATATATATAGGGATATATACACCGGGTTATGCATTAAAATTGTATTTCCTGTAAACTCTGCACCACAAAGAACCATTACTGACGAATGACATTATAAAAACATATTTCATAAACCAAGTTGTGCATGCTAATGATTCGATCTATTTTTTTTTACATATGATATGTTTGTGAATTTATATTTTAAAATTCAATGAGACTAACTAGTATGTTTTTGTGTTGCTTAAATGCTGTTTTTAATGTTACTAAAAAGAATATATGTACATATACATTTCGAAGAACCAATTGTATCGTTAAAGTGTAATAATATCAAATATTAAACAAAACTATGAAATGTCTATATTTCATTCAATACATGTCGTTGTGTAACAATTTTAAGACACGTAGATAATACGACTTATTTACTTGAAAAAATTTGTATTTTATTAAAGTGGCATGCCACTTTACCTCGCTCCTTATAATAAGGGATAAAATGTGAATGAATTGTTAAACCTTATTTCAACCTAAATTACTGGTTATTACTAGGTAACTTAAGATCTAGAATATTATAATAAAATCAAAATCTATAAGCTACAAACTGGGTGACACTATGAGCTACAAAACTGGGTGACACTATGAGCTACAAAACTGGGTGACACTATAAACTACAAACTGGGTGACCCTATAAGCTACACAACTGGGTGACACTATGAGCTACAAAACTGGGTGACACTATAAGCTACAAAACTGAGTGACACTATGAGCTACATACTGGGTGACACTATGAGCTACAAAACTGGTGACACTATGAGCTACAAACTGGGTGACACTATGAGCTACAAAACTGGGTAACACTATGAGCTACAAACTGTGTGACACTATGAGCTACAAACTGTGTGACACTATGAGCTACAAACTGGGTGACACTATGAGCTAAAAACTGGCTGAGACTATGAGCTACACAACTGGGTGACACCAACCATAGTGACGAATCTTCTTATCTTTTCATTTCTTGTTGACAGCGTTTGAGTGTGTTAATATTTCCCCTGTGTTAGAATATTAACAATAAACTAGTTTAACCCGTCAAAAATGACGTAAGTTTTCAAAATGAATACATTTTAGCTGAAATCTATTAATTTTGAAAAAAATACACATCAGAATATTAAATAATGTAATACATAACTTTTAATTATTTTTATTTGATTCCTTTATTATCATATTACTCATATTGAACAATTTTATGTGGCACGTTCAAAAAGTGTTATTGTTGGTGCAGTAATTTTATTATGTTGATGGCATCGCTACCTAACAGCATTACAAATGTCGCAGCGCCAACTAGTTACATCCATATAAACAGAATACGGGAATTTTAATAATAAATAAAATGAAACATCGTTGTTTTTTTCTAAATTACACATTAAGCATCAACGAAAGTGTTAAAATAATTTTCATCAATAAATAAATATAGTTGCGTGTTTCTGTTGTCTATTCTAAAGTTTCGGTTATTTCAAATGATTATATTTATTGTGTTATTACTATTATGTATATATTTTTTGTACAGAAATATTACAATATGAATCACGTGAATAAAAGTTACTTATTACAAGTTAGTGATTAGTATGTTTACACAGAGAGTCGCTCTAAAGTATGTCACTTGCCAGTGATCCCCCCCCTTCCTCCCATTTCAGGAAGTACAATATTTTGTATTTATCAAACAAGGATACGTTATTTGGTCTTTTGAAAAAGGGGGGCGCCTTAGGCGCTTTAAAAAAATTGGGCGCAGTACGCACCACGTCACCCAAGCACAATCTAGTTTAATATACGGATCGTAAAGTATTTGTTATAATACAAATTATTTGTCAATAGGGCAGTAAATTAATAACTTATGTTACCTAATGTATAATTGTTTTGAAAACTATCTTGAGTCTTAACAATATTTAATTGAAGACAAGACCGTTTTCACTGAATTTTGTTTAAACAAGGCCATCAATTAAGCGATTTCACTTGTATTATTTGCTATTAAAATGTTGGCAATTACATGTTGACGATGGATGATACAGTGTACTGTGAATGCATTTCGAATCTTCATTTAAAAAAAAATTGTAAGATATTCTTGTAGTGCCCTATTATCGCTGGAGCAATATCTTGTAGTGATTAAATATTATTCAAGCAATAAAATTTTGCCGTCTTTAGTCACTTCATCAATTCTTCTTTGCACCATTAAATTGCACTACGAACAGTTCTTGATAGTATCATATGCTTGTTTGTGTAGCACAGTACGTATTTTTTAACTTTAAAGCCGTAAACTTAGCTCTCACACAGTATTAGAAACTAGGGGTTGTAGGGCGCCAATGGCGCGCACTTTTGTTTTGGGTCAAAAGCGCAAGTAACTCATCCTTGTTTGATAAATACGAAATATTAAACTTCCTGAAATGTACACAAAGTATTTTATAATTATAAATCCTCAAATCCTCTTTTTACATCAATCGCTTTTCCAAAATTAAAATATAAGCTAAAACGATGACGTCATAGAATTTTTTTTACGGTGATAATTTTTTAAAATTTATAATAATTTTGCACACCGCCTGATACGCGCCTTATAAATATATTTAAAAATAAGCTAAAAATGACGTCATAGCGTTGCGGATACATACTCCAACTAATATGTGACGTGAGCTATTATATTGTTTATGTTTTCCTGATTTTGAAATCTTTAACAATAAACTGTTAGAAGCAGGCAAGTCATCGCAATCTCGTGTGCCTGCGATTGAAAAATATTTTGCCAATTTCAGTTATTTTAAAATGTTCTACTTATAGTCATCGAAAATATGATAAATCCTTTTCTTTTTTTATGTCCATGAATTTTAGTCACATGTTTTTTTTAATCCGGTTAACTTTATATGTTTAACAAATACATAATTAAAATTTACGAAATCTTTTTTTCTTTCTTTACTTCTGTCACGCATTATCAAAGTTATTCTCCTCCAAATTCACCTGTGGTCACCACCGCCAACCAGGATCACTGCAGCGCCCACCAGGTATCGTTTTTGTTTTTAAATGGGAATCAAGTGACCCTAAGGACAAACATAACATTTTGATTTATGTAAAAATATAAACTGTTATATATATATAACAAATAAAATGAAACTGGAAAACAGGAATATGTCCAAAAAGGAACTCAATTCTATCTATACTGGTGGTTGGAGAATCTTAGCTATTCATTGAAATGTTATCCCTTATGGAAGAGATCGAAGTCAAGTGGCGTGCCACTCGCATAGATATTGCATGAAAAAAAGACAGATACCAGTGATGATTCCATTAATTAGTCAACATATTAGATGAAAATACATGTATACAATTTATAGTATTATTAATTTGAAATAATTAGGTTTCGAAAATGTATTTTTCCTTTGAATTAAAACATTTTTATACATAATGTTTAGTGACATGCAATACAAAGTGTATGCCATAAAAATCATTAATACTATGTCACTTAGACTCGTAGATCGTAATTTAAATAAAGATAAGTTGTAATATTATGTTCTGCTCATTTTTCACGCCTCTCAAAATTTCTCAATTACATTGTCATATTATTTAGGTCGACAGCGATGCTTTTTAGTGCTGCGTTCATTGAAGATACAACTTGATTGCACTTCAAATATGACAAATAACTTCTTTTATCGTGTAAATGTTCTCTTTAATGTATATGTGAGTTCTAGCCTTGGGAAATGTGTTCTTTTCATTTTCGTAAGATAAATATGTTTTTTTTTCTAATGCAACATAGATTTTACTGGCAAAACAAAACTAACATTCAGACAAATATAACATACATATAACACTAACAATTAGAAAGCGATAACAAACTGAGAGACAACGCTTACAATGAAACAACTATTACAACAATAACAAACACACAACTTTTATATACAGACAATATTACCACTCAGTCATGTCTTACATTTAGGAAACACAAGCAATCAGACATCCCTGACAGACAGACAGACTTAACAATTATACCAATCTTATAGACAAACAACACTGTCAATAGGACAACATTTACAACGTGACAGACAACACAATACATCAGACTACTCTAACAGACAGACAACCCATACAATCATATATATATTACAAGCTAACAGACAACATAAACAATACGTGAACCCTCACAAAGCTAGAAATTTATTCAAATTACAGACAACTCTTAATAACTGAAGATAACATTAAAATTAGAAAATGTAACAGACAAACAACATTAACAGACATATACATTTACATTACAGACAGTTCTTCCGAACGGACGGATAACAATAACAATCAGACAACTCTTACAGATAGACACTCTAGACAGACAGCACTAACTTAGTAGTTGTTTTGTGACATAAAACCTAGAATTGATAACAAACGGATATTAACACAATCCTTCCTACTTTTTGATTCATCAACAACAAATGTCTTGCAATGACGTCATTTAGCTACTGATGTTGATTTTTATTTAAATGTTACAGGTCTGTATGTCGGAATATAATTTTTAGAATTAAGTTGTGGACTCAGTGCCCAGAGTTAGATTCCCCAAAGCACACATTCGCCATTGCTTAAAGATCAACCAACTCACAGCGCATATTCATGATTATTTAAAGATCAACTCACAAGACACATTCGTCATTGCTTAAAGATTAACACACAGCATCACTACTCAAAAGCTGGGAAGTTCACGTCCTAGTAAAGGTCAAATTTTCATTTCAATTTCATTATTGTACATTTATGTAGTTATGCTTATGCTTTATAACTTAAATGTTATTTGGTTTTTAAACGTATCTGATTTTTACCAATATTTAATTCAAGGGAAGATTGCTTTCATTTAATGTTTTTAAACAAAACGATCAGTTAAAGGATTTCACGTTTTCTTGACATAAACTTTATCTTAAAGCATCATTTAAATCTTTCAAAAACTACTGCACTGATTTAAACTATAAAGCCTATGTAAACATGCTGACAAACCACAAACCTATGTAAACAGGCTAACAAACCACAAATCTATGTAAACAGGCTCACAAACCTACAAACCTATGTAGAAAAGCTGACTAACCTACAAAGCTCTGTAAGAAGCAACTAACGAATGAACTTGTAATCCTTTTAAATACAAGTCGTCAAAAACATGTCATTCAATGAATCCTGTATGTGTTGATAGCTTTAATTACATATTTCTTCTTTGAACTTTATAATTGCACAACGAAAGTTTCTTGATAATATCAGATGCTTGCTTGTTTAACACAGTACATATTACTTCACTTATAGCTGGTACACTTAATTCTCCACCAATACTAGGGATGTTTTCCTGATTAGGAAATTATTTCGAAAATAAGATAAATCCTTATCTTTTTATGTCAATGAATTTTAGTCACATGTTCTTGTATTCCTGAAGGATTTAAAGGTTCACCAAATGCATAAATCAAATTTTCTGAGTCTTTCTTTTTTCTTTTAAGCTATCACAGCCTCCTTAAAGTTATTCTTCTCAAAATGCATATGTGATCATCACCGCCCACCTGGATCACTACAGCGCCTATCAGGGGGCGATTGGTCCTACATAGGGAATCACCGTAAAGCAATAAAGACAAACAGTGCATTTACATTTATATATAATATATACATTTATATATATATATATATATATATATATATATATATATATATATATATATATATATATATATATAAACAAAATGAACTGGTGACAGGTTGTTTTTTTAATTGACTCAGTCAATACTGATGGTAGGAGAATCTAAGCAATTTATGTAGATGCTATCCCTTATGGAAGAGATCGAATGAAAGTGGCGTGCCACTTTAATTTTTTTTTCCCCTTTATGAATGATTTATTGTCAAATTTACTAAACTAATTTGAAACTACAAGGTTGCCACTTAAATTTAATCAAAATTCAAAGCATAATATCTGCTTTTGTTTCAAACCTTTTTATGTACAAACAAAACTTGGGAAGAGGAGAATTTTCTCAGTTTCCAAATTTTTTGAAATTACAAAGTAGAGAAGTAGAATTTTTGGCTTACTGTCAACAATTAATGGCTTTTTATGCAGACGTTAACCAAAAGATTTGAAAACATTCTTCACTTGGATATTCCCGACTGGTAGTTGAACCCTTTTGCGTGTGGACAACCTCAGATTCCAAACACAAATGAATCCAAACTAATACAGGAGCAGCTTATGGAATTATCCACAAAAGAGGAACTTAAACCTTAGTTTAAACAAGGATACCACATATTCTCGTTACAAAAACAGATCCAAATTTGTATATTATGCATTAGTGGTTATTGTACAGAGGTTGTTGACTGCCTTCCCGTATTCCTTTTCGGTAGAACGTGAATTCAGTGCCGCTATGAGCCTTATCACAAAAAATAGAAACAGGCAAGAAATTAGTGCACATGAGGATTTGCGGTTGCTACTTACAAACAATGAGTCAGACCTAAATACACAACTAAAATCTAATCATGTTCATCCAAGTTATTAATTGTTTTAACTTTTATTTTAATTAAAAGTTGTTATTTCAATAAATACCTCTTCATCAAAATGTAGCTTTTTTTATTTGTAATTTTTATATTATGCATTTATGTAGTTTTTTTCCCTTGAGGGTCCATGGGCAGGTTGTGACTACAAAAAGAGGTGCATGGGTCAAAAAGTTTGGGAACCACAGGTTTAAAATAATATCCTAATAAAATATTTTGTTAGAAGGTAAATACTGTTTCGGCATGAGAGAAACCTACTTATAGCAAGAAATTATGTAACTATGTCAACAGTACAGACAATGTTAATGTGCTATTTTTGTTTTTAACCATGCATTTACAACTGGTATATACCCTCCTTTTTGAGCAACATGGAATTCTAGCAATTTACTGACATTGTATTGTATCCCAAGTTTAAAGGGATCGAAGGCAAGTGGCGTGCCACTTTAAAAAATAGAATGTCATCTATGTAAATTTAAAAAAAAATTTTTTTTTATTTTTTTATTTTTTTTTGGTAATAATTTAAACTTAGACATGACATTGTTTTATTATTTAAACTTAGACATGTCATTTTTTTTATTATTTAAACTTAGACATTACATTGGATTATTATTTAAACTTAGACATGACATTGTTTAATTATTTAAACTTAGACATGACATTGTTGTATTATTTAAACTTAGACATGACATTGTTTTATTATTTAAACTAAGACATGACATTGTTTTATTATTTTAACTTAGGCATGAAATTGTTTAATTTGGATTCGGTGTAATCCTATCAGTAAAAAAATACTTCCAATTAATTGACATTATTTCCCTGAACCTAGGGATTGAGGTCAAGTGGCATGCCACTTTGTTAAATTTAATTTTTAAAATATTTTTAAAAAATGTTTATTATTTTTTTTTAATTTAAATTACATACATATTTTATATGAATTAACAAATGAAATAAAATACAAATATTTGATTATAACAAATAAAATGTACATTATATATTATTACTTAAACATAAAAACCTTAATTATCTTCTGTTATGTTTAATATCATGTTTTGAATTGTTTGTCTAAACACATGTTCTAATGTTATGTTTGTGTAACTGTGGTTATAGGAAAACGCCTTACGTCTGTGATGCCATATGTGTTTTCTGTACTGTGAAAGTATATTTAAGCTTATAGTTTGTTGTTTCTTGTTTATAGAGTCTGGTATTATGTTAAGTGTTATTGCTTTGTCTATATCTACCTTGTGTATTGTGCCTGCTTGTATGAATTGTTTGAGTGTGTTTTTAGTTTGTAAAAATGTATTGCATGTGAGATATAAATGTTGTTCAGTCTCATCAGCTCCTGACCTACAGAGTGAACAGCCTATTCTTGCCCCTCTGTCTTTATAATTTCTTAATGAGACTGGTGTTGTATTGTAAAAAATATTATGGTGGAACCCTATCTGATGTTTCTGTACTTCAACAATTAGCAACAGCAATAAATGAAGATTGATGTATAAAATGTATAGTATTTTGAATTGGAAATAAATGACTCAAAAATGTATTTTTCCATTTAATTCAATACTTCTATACGTAATATATAGTTACATGCCATACAAATTTCTAGCAATACAAATAAATAATTATCTGTCGCTTAGAATTGTATATTAAAATTTATCCAAAGTTACAGAAAATAATACTATGATTTTCTGATTAATCTTGCCTTTTATGTTGTCTCAATTACACTATTATATTCAGTAGGTTGATCGTGATGCGTTTTAGTGCGGTGTTTACAGGAAAATACATTTTGATTGCACTGGCAATAAAAAGTCTTTTAATTTGAAAATGTTCTCTTTTATGTATATGGGAATTCTAACTTGATGAAAAGTTTACATCTTCATTTAAATATGCTGAACGAATTTTGCATGATGTATTATAGAATTTACTAAACAAACAATTTTTTAAAAAAAAAGAAATATCTAACTGACAGTCAAGACTATCAATGAGACAACTCTAATATAGATACAACATTTAACAATCAGACAATTCTAACAAATAGAGAGACAACACTTACAACTCTTACAGGCAGACTGACAACACAAATAAACAAACAACTTTTACAGACAGACAGAAAACACTAACTAACAACTTTTACAGGCAGGAGACAACACTAACAAACAAACAATTTTTACAGACAGACAGAAAACACTAACAAACAAACAATTTTTACATACAGACAATACTAACACCCCTATCTCAAACATTTAGGATATTTAAAACTCTTTTAAACTATCAGACATCTCTGACAGAAAAAACAATCTTAACTATGCTACCAATCTAAAACACAAGACAACCATAATAATCACACATATCTTATAAACTGAGAGACAACATTAACAATCAGACAGCATTAAAAGACATAAATCTTTTGCAGATAGACACAATTTTGTTTGTTAAAAATAACACAGAAGTTATCCTATATTTTACAAATGCTCCTTCCATTCAGCAGATATTATGTTCTACGCTGATCTGGTTTTGTCTTTAGTCCTGCATTCTTATAAGAGTTTCATATAGAGTTTCTCATAAGAGTTTCATAAGAGTTTCTTATAAGAGTTTCTTATAAGAGTTTCTTATAAGAGTTTTTGATAAGAGTTTCTTATAAAAGTTGAGAGAATATTCCCTCAAGTATACATTATTATGACAGGAGAATTTAACCCTTTAAATTTCGTCATCCACGGACATAATTCTGTCCTAATGACATATCACACAAACAGTGACACACATGCACGTGATACCAACACCAAGCATACTTATATAGTGACAAAGATAAAATAGAAACAATGCAAACAAGTGCTGTCACATTTATTAGTGGAGATGTTCAGTATTGACAATGGTTGCACAATATTGTAAGAACAATTGTAGCAACTGTATGCACGAACGTAAGCAAATAGGGACGCGGTGGTCGAGTGGCAGCGCGCTCGACTGACGTACTGATGGTCACGGGTTCGAATCCATTTCAAGGCCAGGATGTGTTCATGGGGCCTAGGGCGTCCCTGAGTACCCAGGTCCGAATGGGTACCTAACTATATGTAGTTAGACGGCTGGGTAATGCGTGGAACCAACAAATCCTTGGCCCGTGAACGCTGCATCACTTGCCAACAGATCATCTGTCATGGTCTGTGGACGCAACTATCTTCTGCATAGAAGGAGCGTCTGTATTGATAAGATAAGATAAGAATTAATCTTGCTTGATTTAATTATATAGTCGTACACTTCCTGCGAATGTAGCTGACATATGAATATTTTCCCACAATTTATTGAGATTCCCATCTGTAAAATCTACGTGACGTCACATTATGAAATATAGTTTTTTGACCATAGTTTGGTTTATTTCAGAGAAATGTAGAGAATTATTTTTGTGTCATTTTTTGCAATCATATCGACATTTAGACATACAACACAAAGATAACTTAATACAACCCTCAGATAGACATAAGGATAAAAACACCTTTCTTGTTCCGTATGCAAGAA
>CALYLW010002358.1:88975-127609 GCA_944989445.1 Ampullaceana balthica | reverse complement strand
TGTAGCCGAGTGGTGGCTAAGTTAAATTAAAACAATGGACTCCAATTCACTCGGTAGGATATCAGTTTATTCCAGAATTACAATAAGAATGGGCCATGAACTAGTTAACACATCCGTCCTCCATGCGCCACCTCAACACTATTTTTCGCACACTCTCCTCTCACACAGACCAGGGGCAGTGTGTCACTCGCCCACCGGTGTGTCCCTGCTAATCACGTGACTGACCCCCCGTGCATTAAAACACCGGTAGTTGGTCAGTCACTCTGGGTGAACTCCAGTCGCCTCGAGGGCTGGAGTAAATCTGCACTGACCCGTAAAGGTCACTACAGCAGACTGCTGAGGTCAACTCTAGCAGACGGCTACAGTTTCCCCAGGCCCCTGAATGCCAGCGCCCTCGCTGGTCAAAATATTGTTTTGCCGAAGCAAACAAAGAAAAGCATATCACCCATAATGACAATCATGAGAATGAAGTATATGGTGGCAGTCTGTAATGAATGATTTGACAGATGAGATGGATGTGTATTTAGTCATTCAATCAAGCTTTCTTTTGAACGCTATCAGAAATTACACAGTGCACATTTACACGTGTAAATGGGAGCAAAATGTACATGATGCATGGAACAAAGCGAATAAATGGACAGACTGTTCCTGACTCAAAAAGAACACTTTGAATAAACATAACAAATAAAGTTTGTCAGTGATAACTGTCTTAGTCACTTCCAGGTCTACCTGATCTAATGATTATACCAGGTCATGTACTTAGTATATGACCAATGCATCATAGCTCACACTAGCTCTTCTGTCTGCCACTAATGAAAAGGTAATTAACCTTAACTAAATTTTCTTGCAACGCATTATTAAAGTGAAAAACATTCTCAGCAAAGTGTCAACAAAGACGAAAATTCCAGTGGCAGTCATCACATATTTACAAATAGTATTTCAAGAACTAGCAGACATGTCCTAGGGAAGCTCGCTTCACTAGGTAGTGAAAAAAAACATTTGATAATTCAATAGGATTCAAATATGCCTGGTCATAATCTCAGACCCTACAAAATACAACATTAGCACAATATGAGTAGCCTTATGCAATGATTTCAAATCTTGTGGCAATCAAAAATGTCTACGTGTCCGTTTTGGCACGTTGGGCGATGCGAGCTGACCTGCGAGGTACCCCGGGTGGCGGTAGGTCCACTCCTGCATCTGGTTGCTGGTCTCTGCGTCGCCCTGTAGAGATGACGATCACCTCATCGTCACTTTCGCTCTCCGATGTGGTATGTGGCGGCTCTATCTCTGGACCTAGATCTGACAGAGGTGCCTTCGCCAGAATAAGATCTTTTCTGTTGACTGTTTTCTCTGTCCCTCCAGCCAGGGGTAGTACTGTGTACACGTGTCTGTCCGGTAGGCGGGCAGTGACACAGTACAGTTCTGGTTTCCAATAGTCTTGGAATTTATTTCTTCCTTGCACTCTATTACGTAGATAGACAAAGTCACCTACTGATAGAGGATGTTCGCTCGCTCGCTTGTCCTTGAAAGATGTCCTTTCACTAGCCTCCTGTTTCAGTTTCTGTAAAGCGAGGCGGTGGGCCTCTTGCTTGTTGATGACCTGGTTAGTTGGGGTGTTTCCGTGATACTGGTCTAGGTGGGTTGTGGTCAGGGGAATTAGACCGTCGTACCCGTGACCCAAGTCAGCCATGTTGGGCCGTTCTGGTCTGATAGGCTCTTCTAAAACATTGTTTGTTTGTGTAGAGCTGTTGACGGTTGTTTTAGTGGTCAAGTGATTCTGCTCAGGCCTGCATCGTTCTGACCTAGGCCAGATAGGACCTTTGTGAGAATCTTTTGCAGGTGTGCTCTCTTTAAGGAAGGCATCCGTAGTTACTTGTATATGTTTTCGGCTTTCTCTTGAACGTAATTGCCATTGAAGGCCATCGGCATGATATGTCGTCTTGCTGAAAGTTGAGATATCAGGAATTTGAAATCCACAATAAGATTTACGACGGTTCAAAGTGTTACGTTGCTTGATTACCTGTTCTTTGACTCTGCCGTGGCAGACAGTACAACAATCCATATTTTCACTGTCCCTCAGTGGACGAGATGACCAGTCGCTCCCCACACTACGTGGCTTCCGTGAAGTGTGCTGCCAGTTACATGTATTGTGACTGGTTCCCCTGTCCCTGTCATCTTTGTTTTGCGAACTAGGGGACGCTGTCATGGGGCGTAACGTTGCAGTTTGTTGGACTGGAGTGGACATCTCAGACCCTCGAGCCTCTTTTTCCTGGTTACCAGGTAAATCTGTGGTTGTGAGGAAATGAGGTGTCCCAGTGTGGTGGTCGACATGACTCTTCTTGGCACGGCAGTCATCCTCTACGTGGCCTTTTCTGTTGCACCACAGACATACCGTTGTTCGGCGACGGGATTTCCGATTGTTTAACTTGGGATGTCTGGGTGCTGGTGGACAGTGGACACCGTTAGCGTCCATGTCCCCTCGGTGCTGTTGTATGGAGAGGTGGAGCCTCTCTTCCACAGCCGCGACCTGCTGGTTGATGTAGGCCAGTAGGTGTGGCGTAAGCTGTGTGAATGTGAGGTCTGGAGGCGGTACTGTCAGAGGCTGGGCAGGGTCGGCGACGTCAGGGAGGTCCTCTCTCGTCGAGCGTTCAGTAGGGGTGGTGACGTCTCTCTGCTCACCCCATCTTTGTATTATGAAACGTAGCAGTTTCTCAGGGGTGTTTATTTCGTCAGGTGCCCGATCGAACACTTCATGGCGGGCACGCCCCTCCAATGCGTCCAGGATCCAGATAACTGCGTAGGCAGGGGGCACAGGCTGTAATTGTAATAAGAGCTGTGCCTTTCTGACAAACGGTTCTGCTCCGCTCTCACCCGTGAACCTAGGTAGCTCGGGCAGACGAGTGAACTGCTCTACTTGTTCCATTCTTTTCGGATTGAAAAGACTGTTGTAAAACTGATATCCCTACCTCAAGTGAACACTGCCGACGACGCCAAACTGTAGCCGAGTGGTGGCTAAGTTAAATTAAAAACAATGGACTCCAATTCACTCGGTAGGATATCAGTTTATTCCAGAATTACAATAAGAATGGGCCATGAACTAGTTAACACATCCGTCCTCCATGCGCCACCTCAACACTATTTTTCGCACACTCTCCTCTCACACAGACCAGGGGCAGTGTGTCACTCGCCCACCGGTGTGTCCCTGCTAATCACGTGACTGACCCCCCGTGCATTAAAACACCGGTAGTTGGTCAGTCACTCTGGGTGAACTTCAGTCGCCTCGAGGGCTGGAGTAAATCTGCACTGACCCGTGAAGGTCACTACAGCAGACTGCTGAGGTCAACTCTAGCAGACGGCTACATAAGATAAATCCTTTTCTTTTTTATTTCCATAAATTTTAGTCACTTTTTTTTTAGTCCGGTAGACTTTATGTGTTCACCAAATACATAATAAAAACGCATCATTAAAGTTATTCTCCTCCAAATGCACCTGTTGTTACCACCACCAACCAGGATCACTGACGCGCCCACCNGCAATCTCCACAGGTTTGCCTGTCACCACTGTCGAAGATGCTTGTTTTCATAGTCAACATAGTTGACATAGACGCGTGAGTTCCATCTCTAGTGACTTAGCTCTAGAATGATGCGCAGTGTCTCTATCTGGCCTGCGATCTGTTGTGCGAAAGCCTCTTGTTCGTCACCGCAACAGTGTATCTACAGCGATTTTCAATTCATCCTGTTAGATAGTCGACACGGTTAGAAAACCTTTCTGGGATGGTGACAATAGCAGGTGATCATCTGTAGAGTTCGCGCAGGGAGCTTAAGTCTCTCCTTCTTGGGATCGTTGAGATAGTATCCCTCTTAGTCCAATCAGAAGGAACTTGCTACTCTTCCCATATCTCTTCATAAACACGAGGTGCGCATTTCCACACTGGTTCCAAGTCCGCCTTCATGCCTCCGCCTGGATCACATCGGGGCCCGCAGCCTAGTGTCCATATCTGAGTTGTTTTAATGCCCTGCTTAATCTCTTCTTTGGAGTGGACTATTACAGTCGATTAGCAGGTCATTATCGGCTGTTGATAGTCTGGTAAGGACTCCTTGGTTCAGGCCCCTGTTTAGAGCTCTTCAAATGCCGCTCTCTCGACTACTCTCTCCATGCATCCCTCTCTGTTGCTCCTCACGTTTGGTATCGGTGTGTCCCATTTTGTCCTTTACTGTCTCTCTACCTTGCGTAAATTTTCCTGAGCAGCGTCTAAATGGTATCAAACACAGTCTTTCCCTCATGTTCCCCTGGTGAGCTGCAAGTCCTCTGACGCTCTTTAGCCAGCTTTATCAACAATTCCTATCTTGTCCTCTTGATGCTTTTCTTATCTTCCTTATTGCATCTCTGCATACTCCTTCTGGGCCTGTCTGTGCTCGTGCGGCTAGTTATTCACTTCTGCTTTCTTTCTTTTCCTTTCTATCTAGTTTTGACTCAGCGTACCTCGCTGTCTACTTCCATAATCAGTCTTGTGTGTGCCTAGTATCCTGTTTTCCTAGCTACTATCTTGGCATGTTGACTGGACTGTTTCTTTCATGCTGTGCCACTCTCCTTCGGTGGTTTTCACTTCAAGTATTTCTGGTATGACTTGGAACTATTGACTAGTGAGATTATTAATTCTCTTCCTGTTTTTGGCTTGGTCCCTCAGGAGGGAGGTATTAACTCGAGTACCCTGTATGCTGTTTGCTCGGTATATGTATGTCTCATTTAGTTTTAGATTCATCCTGGCACAAGAAGATGTGAGTCCTGAGCAACATCACCTCCCCTCTTACGTACGTCTTGAGAGGATCGCCTGAATAGTTATTACAATACATACAGGTCTATTTGGTCATCGTTTCTCATGTCCGTGAGACCATGTCGCTTTGTGAAGTCCTCTTGGCTGCAAAAACTACTCTATCGACCAGGTACTGGCTGCGGCACCTAGTCGCATACCTCTCACCATGTGTCGATTCATCTCGCCTATCCTCTGCTGTCCCATATAACGCTCTTCGTACCCTGTGTTGCTATTGCCGATGCTGGCATTAGAAGTCTCCCCGGAGGATGACGATGTTCCTCCGTGTGGCGACCCTGGACTATGGTCGTTACTCTATATCGTAGAATTCTTCTTTTTGTCTCCATTCGTCACTTTGCGATTAGTGGGTTGCGTTAAGACATTGTACTATAACATCTAGTTGATGCTACGTCTTTCTTTAGTTCGAAAGGTTGACTAGAATAGAATTGTCTAGGTCATTGAAGGGCCTGTCCATCCAATGAGTGCTCCTTGTGCTGCCCTTGAAAGCTACATAGCAACACCCAGGTATGTGGGGGCAACGTCTTCACTCGTGCCCGTAAAATTATACTCCATCTCTCCTGAGATTAATCTCTTCTGTCCCCATCATCCATCTTGCTCATCACTATTCCTGGAAACATTGTGAGCATATAGTTCCCTCATCTCATCGGTGCTATTTGTGCAGCTTTACCATTCCTCGCGTACATGGTGCGGACATTCCAAGCTCCAATGACGGTTTTAGTCCTGGTAGAAATGAAAAAAAAAAAAATGGTTGTCGTCCTAATAGCATCAGGTTCTGGCTTTCACTATTAGGCGTCATATTTTCCTCGCAAGCATCCATCCTCCTCCCAAGGACTGAAATGTCTTTTGTAACTCTTTTCGGTGTTTTTGTAACGTAGATTTTTTACATGGCTCTGGGTTGTCGGCCTTGCGCACACCAGCTTGGGGGGTTGACCAGCCTCACAGCTCATGTGGTAGCTGCTTTGTTCGGGTTATTTCCTTACCTTTGTGGAACCCTCCACTTCCTACAAGGCAGTAGGGCTGCTTTTGGTTCCACCCCGGGTTAATGTATTTTTTCTTTGAATTAAAATTCTTTTAATTTCTAAATGTTCTCTTAAATGTATATGTAAGTTATAACCTTGGCAAATGGGTTTTTGTCATTTTCTTATGATAAATATATGTTTTTTTTCTAATTATGTATATTGATACATAGTGTACATTTCAGAAAGTTTAATATTTCGTATTTATCAATCACGGATAAGTTACTTATGTTAATTATGTATATTAATTCCCGTTGTCTGTATGGATGTGAGTTAGATGGCGCTGCGATCGATTTTGTATAAAAATATCATATGACGTCATTGTTTATGCTTATATTTTAATTTTTGAAAAGGGAACGATGTACAAATATGATTTGAGGATTTATAATTATTATGAAATACTTTGTGTACATTTCAGCAAGTGTAATAAATAACCTAAAAATATTATATGACGTCATATCCGTTATATCCACACATACATACATACATACAGACGACAATAATTATGTATATTGATATGTCCAATACACATTTAATATCCAATCAAATACTTTTTTCCCCATGAAAACATAAAATAGCGTAATATAGGGTTTTAACTTAAGAATGACATTAAAATAATGTAAAAAGTCTTTTTTTTAAATGACACGCTTTTATTTACATATAGAATGTGCACTAAAAAGAAGAAAATGAAAATGAGCGCCCCAGCTTTTATGTGCAGTAGATAGTTTCACCAATTTCACCTGTTTTCATAGAAATGTTTTATTTTCTTCTTTTTTAGTGCACTTTCTATATGTAAATAAAAGCGTGTCCTTTTTAAAAAAAAAGATTTTTTTACATTATTTTATTTTCTACTTTTTAGTATCAACATTTTCTTAAATTGATTTTTCGACCTTATCAATTCAATTTAATTATTTAAAAATCATTGCCAATAACTTAAATGTGATAGTGGTAAAAAGATAGATTATTAAAAAATATAAATTACAAATGTATGCATTAAAATTTAAGGGAAAACAGTTTACCCAACTGAAATTTGAACCACGTACCTCCAGGTCGGAAATCGATCATGGTAACGATTTGGCCAGCACGCCTGACGAATCATCACTCTATTGTAAAATATAATAAAAACTCTTTACAAACCACTTCTGACATCAACACATTGACATTAATTGCATCCCTCTAGTGCGAATCGTTTATATAACGTAATGTGATAGTGTTGACTTAACAACCCGTAAAGACAAAGTTTTTGACTATAAATCCCTTATATATGAGATAGAACTAAAAGTATTGTTGATGTTCGTCGCGCGACAAACATTTACAGACTGAAACGCGCTGATCTTCCCTGCTCTTGGTGTAAAAACACGGGAATTTGGTAAACGAGGGCTGGAGTGAAACCAGTGAGCCGTGGAGTGAAACCAGTGAGCCATGGAGTGAAACCAGTGAGCCGTGGAGGTCAACTCTAGCAGACGACTAAACATTATAAATAGGGATAAATAGAGATAAACTCAAAATTGATTAATTTAATTAAGGTACATTCTATCGATCTGAAATTTTGATACAATTCATTGTCATCCACTATATGTATGTGGTAAAATTTTGAGATCTCTAGAACTATCAGAAGTGTTTTAATTTTACGTTACAAGATTTGAAAGAAGGATGGATGGATGGATACAACATGCAAACAGTGTGACTTAAATAAAAAGCGTGTAAAAAAAGAAATATTTAGTAGTTACAAGACTTTTTTTGTCCTTACATAGTCTATAAAATGGCCAAATTTGTGTTTTTAATAATTCTTGTATATGCACAATTTAAATAAATCACTCCGTTTTAAAAAAAAATTAATCGATTAAACAGCTATTACCATTCTCTGTGCAGACCTCCATAAAAATAATTTACATAAATGTGTTGCGTGTATACATAAATAAATGTAACATACAAAAAATTGCTACTGACATTGCTGATATAAATTTAAAAATTTAAACGCCAAAAAATACATAGAAATTAATATTACTAAAATGTATTAATATCTGACATATAAACAACTCATAAGCTAAAGTTCAGATTTTTTCTTCTCCGCTTGTGAACTGTGATAGTTAAAAAAGAATATTGAAATGTGCCCTTGGTTTGAAAACGTTACAATGAAAGTTCCAAAGCTTAGCCAGCGTCACGCGTTATATTCTTACCGGCCAATTATAAGTAATTGGCTCATAGAATAGTTAAAGTACGTCATTAAGGATATAAGAAAATCCGAATCTCTGCATTCTTTTAGTACAATATAGGATGACTTCATATGAGACAATGATCGCTGACATTTTCTATTAGAGGATATTCAGTTAAAAACCCAATGAAAATACTCGCTGCTATTTGTACAAAATAGACCTCTTGTGTCAAAATTTGAAATATTTTTTTTCTCTTTCAAATCGTTTATCCACATCTAATTAACTGTGCAGACTTTTAAAACCACTTGCCCATGTTTAGGTATATAACTAATCTACATTAAAACAAAACATAACAAAGCCAATGACGACATAAAATCTTATTTTCCAGATTTTTGAAACTCATCTATAACAGACGCTCCTTCTTTATATAAGATTAATACGTCCTAGGCTTATCCATGATCTGTGTTTATAAGAATTTTAAATGTTGATAAAGATTTTTTTTTCTGGCAACCCTTTTACACGCCCGAATTCCGGAAGAACGAAAATATGTATGTGTATGTTCTTGCATACGGAATAAGAAAGGAGTTTTTATCCTTATGTCTATCTGAGAGTTGTATTAAGTTATATTTGTGTTGTATTTCTATATTAGAATCAATCGCTTTATGTATAATTACTAGTTTACTTTTTGTCTTGCTATCCTCTAGTGTTTCAAGGTTTACTGCTTTAACTAATGGTGTTATTCTTGTCAGTTTTGAATATCCTCAAGATTTGAATTTGGCAGCTCTTTTTTGAGTTTGTTTTAGTTTATCAATGTTATCTTGGTGGATGGTTCTTATACAGAAGATACACATTCTAGTACAGGTGACACCAAAGTGAAGTGGCAGTTTAGTTAAATATCTTTATTACATCTGTAAATGTTTATTTTTATAAAGCAAATATTAAAAATGTAAACCCTGGTGTATTTTTAATGCCCCCACGGTAGCCAATAACTTAATCTGGTAACATGATATGGTAAAAGCATCATAAGATAAGCCGGCTTCTTTAATATATATATATATATATATATATATATATATATATATATATATATATATCTATATATATATATATATATTACATAGGGCTGCGGAAATTAACGATTAATTTATTGATTAATCGTAAAAAATGTTTACGGTTACAAATTTTTTAACGATTAATTGACACAACACTTATAAATGTACTGGAAGCCAAAAATTAAAAATATTTCGGCCTATAAATATAAACTAATTTCCGGACGATTACACGAACATTTTCGTTTTAAACTCATGCGTGGCGTCGGTCAAATACCTGCACAGACGCGATGTCTGATTAAAGGGAACATTGCTACCATGGTTCTAACACTTCGTTTACATATCACCTGCAAATCAAACATCCACTACAGTATCATAAATTTTAGCCTAGACAATCTAAAGCTATTTGAACGATTTTTGAGCTCGGCTGGTTATATTGTCAATAAGACCCGCTCATCAATTGAACCAAATAATGGCAATACACTTGTCTGTTTGCACTGTTGGTTAAAAGATGTCAAATAAAGAAAACATTCCAGTGTTATTTCGATTTTCGACAAGTAAGTTTAATAAATGTTACATATGACACCATACATTTCAATTGTTGGCTTTAATTGAAATTAAATATTAATTCATTGTTAATTTTTCAAAAGTTAACGATTAAATTTAAATCAATCGTCAACAGCCCTAATATTAAAAATATATATATTTTTTTTCCAATTAGCCAATTCTTTTGAAGAACTTTAAAGAAATGTGTTAAAGTACAAAATCGATACTATATATTATTCATTGCTAAGCATTTACGAGAAATACGTTATATATACTCCAATAAGAGATGAAGCGATTGGACTACTTACTTAACTGCAACTATTCATAGTTCGTATTGTTCTGTTGTATAGTATGATATTTTTACTTATGTCAATCTCATTTGGAAACTCATGCAGGGAATAAATTGTGATATTTAATTGGTGATACTACTTTTAAGAAGTTCCAAGATTTTAAAAAACCAAACAATTTGAGAGTAGAACAGTTATTTAATGGCATTCTTGTCTGTGCTGGCTAATGGCATCCGAAAAAGATGTAGATTACAAAAAATGACTCAACTCAGAGACTCCGAGTGTGTCGGAGAAAAAGAAAATTTGATAAAAATCAGGTCGAGCCCACAATGGATTCACAGAGAAGATAATAATTTAATTTGTTTACCTCTTTCTTGATATTGCAACCAGGTTTTTAGATCAAATATGTTCCAGGCAGCAAAATGCAAACAGTTTGTTTTGTTTTTTTATATTATCAATACAAACTAAAAGATGTTACTTCTTATGTAATTTTCACAAATTGCAAAGGAAACCTGTTAACAGGTGGAGAAGAAGTGAATTTGAAATTTACTATGAAATATCAGCTTTGAATTCCACAACGAATTTCTAAGACCTTTGGGAGTTTTTAAATTCATAACAAACATGAAATACGCTCCACACTTGAGCGTTGCTCTATAAAGTTTAGTAAAATCCAATCCGGGTAAAGTTATTTTTTTAAAACTAAATATAATCAAGAACTATTTTTAGAAACAGCATCTCAAATAAGATTTTCAAAACTCGCTTTATTTGCAATTGAGTATGAACTCAGTAACAGCTTATATATATATATATAATATATATTATATCCAATTGTCCAATTGATGCAAGAGTGCATTGATGAGATAAAGTCTTGGATGACGTTCAGCAAACTCAAGCTGAATGATGACAAGACTGAAGCACTTCTATTTTGCAACAATAAATCACGCAGTACTTTGTCTCTTCCGAAGTCAATTCAGGTAGCCAGTTCGGATATTCTGTTCACAACATCGATTAGGAATCTTGGCTACATTATTTCTGACAACATGTCTATTAACAACTTTATCAATCACATCTGTCGCTCTGCCTACACTGCCATTCGTCAGATCAGCTCAATCCGTCATTACTTAACAGTTAGTGCAACAAAAACTATAGTCTGTGCTCTTGTACTAGGTCGTATGGATTACTGCAATTCTCTTCTGTCAGGTGCGCCAAAACAATGCATTGAAAAACTACAGAAAGTTCAAAATTCAGCTGCCAGACTGGTGCTCAAGGCAAAAAAACATGACCATGTTACTCCACTTCTTCACTCACTTCATTGGCTGCCTATACAAGCCCGTATTGATTACAAACTGGCCGTTCTCTGTCACAACTTCTTTTCGGACTCATGCCCATCGTATCTTACTGAACTTTTGTCGGTCTACTCACCCACTCGCCAGCTACGATCTTCTGCAGACACACGCGTTCTCTCTGTTCCTACGACACGCACCAAAACATTTGGTGAAAGGTCGTTCTCTTTTTGTGCAGCCAAACAATGGAATTCTCTACCATTACACATACGTAGTATTCAAACAACCAAGTCCTTCAAGACTGCACTTAAGACACATCTTTTCAACATTTATTTTCAAAATTAATGAAACAACATTTCTTGTAAATGATTAACGTAGCTTATGTATAATGTACTGTAATTTTTGTGTTTGTTATGATATGAAAGTTAATTTAATATTTATAGGTATGTTATTTCTTTCATGTAAAGCGCTGTGAGCCCAGTTCCTTACTGGGATACAGCGCTATATAAATAATCAATTTATTATATATATATATATATATATATATATATATATATATATATACTAATATATACGTCTCTAAACAAAAGTTTCTTTTAAAAATGTATGAGTATAAACTAATGTGAAATTTTTTCTTATGTTATCTTATCGTATCTGTTACAATTGCTCCTTCAATACATAAGATTATTGCATCCTACGCTTATCTATGGTTGGTGTTTAGTCCTGTATTCTTATTAGAGTGTTAAATGTTGATAAGGTGTTGGCTCTCCTTGTTTCTTCAGGCAACCCATTTCACGCCCTAATTCTGGACGGGAAGAATGTACATGTGTATGTGTTTGTTCTTGCATACGAAATAAGAAAGGTGTTTTTATCTTTATGTCTATCTGAGGGTTTTTTATTGTTTTTTAATTAATTAATTTTATTTTTAAAGAAGGATTTTTTTGTAAAATGCAGTTACAAGTGTATTCTTTAATTACTGAGTTAAGGTTAATGTTAAAGTGATTTTTCTGTTGAAATTCCCTAAAACGATATTCATAAAAATCACATACCATTTTACTTTACTTAAATTGTAATTTCATAAGGTCGCAATTTTTACATTTTTGCACAAAATGGTTCAAAGACTAAATCCGGCCCTGTTGCTAGTGAGACCGAAAAAGTAAAACTTTCTGAATCCAAATGTAAGTATTTATACGAACCGAGACTTATGGTTGATGTGTCAGGCTTAGGTATGACTATATAGGCTTGAATTGATTAATATATTATTATTTGTAATTAGCGTTTTTGTTCTCATTATTTATTTATTTTTTAAATTGTAAATAAAATTGATAACCAAAGCAATTACTTGACACGATAATCCAATCTTTTCATTATATCATAAAAAAATTTAAAATAAGGTCATAGAGCGTACAATTTTAATTTCTTAAAAAAAACAAACAAAAAAAAACTTTGACATGTTGTGATTTTACGAAAACATTTTATAAATTAATGAAACAACAAAACTAAATAGAAAAGTAAGGCATTAATAATCATATTCTTTCATAATTTACACAAACAAAAAAGTTTTAAACATAGCGCATTCGTGTGCAATGTGTTATATTGATGAAGGCATATGTTGGTCCTAGACAGCGCTGCACCACAAAGCACCGATGCTGATGTGTTTAATATCAATGTTTACTTGAAATACAATTATCTTGCAAATTTAATAGACATATCATAACATCTCTATCTTAAACTCCTTTAAAATATGTGTTATGGAGACTTGTGATAAAAATGTAGGCAATTTGATGTTGACGATGTATGAATGATATAGTGTAATATGTATGCTACGATGTATGAATGATACAGTGTACTATGTATGAATGATACAGTGTACTATGTATGCTACGATGTATGAATGATACAGTGTACTTGTATGATACGATGTATTAATGATACAGTGTACTATGTATGATACGATGTATGAGTGATACAGTGTACTATGTATGAATGATACAGTGTACTATGTATAAAACGATGTATGAATGATACAGTGTACTATGTATGATACGATATGTATGAATGATACAGTGTACTATGTATGAATGATACAGTGTACTATGTATGAATGATACAGTGTACTATGTATGAATGATACAGTGTACTATGTATGAATGATACAGTGTACTATGTATGAATGATACAGTGTACTATGTATGAATGATACAGTGTACTATGTATGAATGATACAGTGTACTATGTATGAATGATACAGTGTACTATGTATGAATGATACAGTGTACTATGTATGAATGATACAGTGTACTATGTATGAATGATACAGTGTACTATGTATGAATGATACAGTGTACTATGTATGAATGATACAGTGTACTATGTATGAATGATACAGTGTACTATGTATGAATGATACAGTGTACTATGTATGAATGATACAGTGTACTATGTATGAATGATACAGTGTACTATGTATGAATGATACAGTGTACTATGTATGAATGATACAGTGTACTATGTATGAATGATACAGTGTACTATGTATGAATGATACAGTGTACTATGTATGAATGATACAGTGTACTATGTATGAATGATACAGTGTACTATGTATGAATGATACAGTGTACTATGTATGAATGATACAGTGTACTATGTATGAATGATACAGTGTACTATGTATGAATGATACAGTGTACTATGTATGAATGATACAGTGTACTATGTATGAATGATACAGTGTACTATGTATGAATGATACAGTGTACTATGTATGAATGATACAGTGTACTATGTATGAATGATACAGTGTACTATGTATGAATGATACAGTGTACTATGTATGAATGATACAGTGTACTATGTATGAATGATACAGTGTACTATGTATGAATGATACAGTGTACTATGTATGAATGATACAGTGTACTATGTATGAATGATACAGTGTACTATGTATGAATGATACAGTGTACTATGTATGAATGATACAGTGTACTATGTATGAATGATACAGTGTACTATGTATGAATGATACAGTGTACTATGTATGAATGATACAGTGTACTATGTATGAATGATACAGTGTACTATGTATGAATGATACAGTGTACTATGTATGAATGATACAGTGTACTATGTATGAATGATACAGTGTACTATGTATGAATGATACAGTGTACTATGTATGAATGATACAGTGTACTATGTATGAATGATACAGTGTACTATGTATGAATGATACAGTGTACTATGTATGAATGATACAGTGTACTATGTATGAATGATACAGTGTACTATGTATGAATGATACAGTGTACTATGTATGAATGATACAGTGTACTATGTATGAATGATACAGTGTACTATGTATGAATGATACAGTGTACTATGTATGAATGATACAGTGTACTATGTATGAATGATACAGTGTACTATGTATGAATGATACAGTGTACTATGTATGAATGATACAGTGTACTATGTATGAATGATACAGTGTACTATGTATGAATGATACAGTGTACTATGTATGAATGATACAGTGTACTATGTATGAATGATACAGTGTACTATGTATGAATGATACAGTGTACTATGTATGAATGATACAGTGTACTATGTATGAATGATACAGTGTACTATGTATGAATGATACAGTGTACTATGTATGAATGATACAGTGTACTATGTATGAATGATACAGTGTACTATGTATGAATGATACAGTGTACTATGTATGAATGATACAGTGTACTATGTATGAATGATACAGTGTACTATGTATGAATGATACAGTGTACTATGTATGAATGATACAGTGTACTATGTATGAATGATACAGTGTACTATGTATGAATGATACAGTGTACTATGTATGAATGATACAGTGTACTATGTATGAATGATACAGTGTACTATGTATGAATGATACAGTGTACTATGTATGAATGATACAGTGTACTATGTATGAATGATACAGTGTACTATGTATGAATGATACAGTGTACTATGTATGAATGATACAGTGTACTATGTATGAATGATACAGTGTACTATGTATGAATGATACAGTGTACTATGTATGAATGATACAGTGTACTATGTATGAATGATACAGTGTACTATGTATGAATGATACAGTGTACTATGTATGAATGATACAGTGTACTATGTATGAATGATACAGTGTACTATGTATGAATGATACAGTGTACTATGTATGAATGATACAGTGTACTATGTATGAATGATACAGTGTACTATGTATGAATGATACAGTGTACTATGTATGAATGATACAGTGTACTATGTATGAATGATACAGTGTACTATGTATGAATGATACAGTGTACTATGTATGAATGATACAGTGTACTATGTATGAATGATACAGTGTACTATGTATGAATGATACAGTGTACTATGTATGAATGATACAGTGTACTATGTATGAATGATACAGTGTACTATGTATGCATGATACAGTGTACTATGTTTGAATGATACAGTGTACTATGTATGCATGACACAGTGTACTCTGTATGAATGATACAGTGTACTATGTATGAATGATACAGTGTACTATGTATGAATGATACAGTGTACTATGTATGAATGATACAGTGTACTATGTATGAATGATACAGTGTACTATGTATGAATGATACAGTGTACTATGTATGAATGATACAGTGTACTATGTATGAATGATACAGTGTACTATGTATGAATGATACAGTGTACTATGTATGAATGATACAGTGTACTATGTATGAATGATACAGTGTACTATGTATGAATGATACAGTGTACTATGTATGAATGATACAGTGTACTATGTATGAATGATACAGTGTACTATGTATGAATGATACAGTGTACTATGTATGAATGATACAGTGTACTATGTATGAATGATACAGTGTACTATGTATGAATGATACAGTGTACTATGTATGAATGATACAGTGTACTATGTATGAATGATACAGTGTACTATGTATGCATGATACAGTGTACTATGTATGAATGATACAGTGTACTATGTATGAATGATACAGTGTACTATGTATGAATGATACAGTGTACTATGTATGAATGATACAGTGTACTATGTATGAATGATACAGTGTACTATGTATGAATGATACAGTGTACTATGTATGAATGATACAGTGTACTATGTATGAATGATACAGTGTACTATGTATGAATGATACAGTGTACTATGTATGAATGATACAGTGTACTATGTATGAATGATACAGTGTACTATGTATGAATGATACAGTGTACTATGTATGAATGATACAGTGTACTATGTATGAATGATACAGTGTACTATGTATGAATGATACAGTGTACTATGTATGAATGATACAGTGTACTATGTATGAATGATACAGTGTACTATGTATGAATGATACAGTGTACTATGTATGAATGATACAGTGTACTATGTATGAATGATACAGTGTACTATGTATGAATGATACAGTGTACTATGTATGAATGATACAGTGTACTATGTATGAATGATACAGTGTACTATGTATGAATGATACAGTGTACTATGTATGAATGATACAGTGTACTATGTATGAATGATACAGTGTACTATGTATGAATGATACAGTGTACTATGTATGAATGATACAGTGTACTATGTATGAATGATACAGTGTACTATGTATGAATGATACAGTGTACTATGTATGAATGATACAGTGTACTATGTATGAATGATACAGTGTACTCTGTATGAAAGATACAGTTTACTATGTATGCATGATATAGTGTACTATGTTTGAATGATACAGTGTACTATGTATGCATGCCACAGTGTACTCTGTATGAATGATACAGTGTACTATGTATGAATGATACAGTGTACTATGTATGTATGATACAGTGTACTATGTATGAATGATACAGTGTACTATGTATGAATGATACAGTGTACTATGTATGAATGATACAGTGTACTATGTATGAATGATACAGTGTACTATGTATGAATGATACAGTGTACTATGTATGAATGATACAGTGTACTATGTATGAATGATACAGTGTACTATGTATGAATGATACAGTGTACTATGTATGAATGATACAGTGTACTATGTATGAATGATACAGTGTACTATGTATGAATGATACAGTGTACTATGTATGAATGATACAGTGTACTATGTATGAATGATACAGTGTACTATGTATGAATGATACAGTGTACTATGTATGAATGATACAGTGTACTATGTATGCATGATACAGTGTACTATGTTTGAATGATACAGTGTACTATGTATGCATGATACAGTGTACTCTGTATGAATGATACAGTGTACTATGTATGAATGATACAGTGTACTATGTATGAATGATACAGTGTACTATGTATGAATGATACAGTGTACTATGTATGAATGATACAGTGTACTATGTATGAATGATACAGTGTACTATGTATGAATGATACAGTGTACTATGTATGAATGATACAGTGTACTATGTATGAATGATACAGTGTACTATGTATGAATGATACAGTGTGTACTATGTATGAATGATACAGTGTACTATGTATGAATGATACAGTGTACTATGTATGAATGATACAGTGTACTATGTATGAATGATACAGTGTACTATGTATGAATGATACAGTGTACTATGTATGAATGATACAGTGTACTATGTATGAATGATACAGTGTACTATGTATGAATGATACAGTGTACTATGTATGAATGATACAGTGTACTATGTATGAATGATACAGTGTACTATGTATGAATGATACAGTGTACTATGTATGAATGATACAGTGTACTATGTATGAATGATACAGTGTACTATGTATGAATGATACAGTGTACTATGTATGAATGATACAGTGTACTATGTATGAATGATACAGTGTACTATGTATGAATGATACAGTGTACTATGTATGAATGATACAGTGTACTATGTATGAATGATACAGTGTACTATGTATGAATGATACAGTGTACTATGTATGAATGATACAGTGTACTATGTATGAATGATACAGTGTACTATGTATGAATGATACAGTGTACTATGTATGAATGATACAGTGTACTATGTATGAATGATACAGTGTACTATGTATGAATGATACAGTGTACTATGTATGAATGATACAGTGTACTATGTATGAATGATACAGTGTACTATGTATGAATGATACAGTGTACTATGTATGAATGATACAGTGTACTATGTATGAATGATACAGTGTACTATGTATGAATGATACAGTGTACTATGTATGAATGATACAGTGTACTATGTATGAATGATACAGTGTACTATGTATGAATGATACAGTGTACTATGTATGAATGATACAGTGTACTATGTATGAATGATACAGTGTACTATGTATGAATGATACAGTGTACTATGTATGAATGATACAGTGTACTATGTATGAATGATACAGTGTACTATGTATGAATGATACAGTGTACTATGTATGAATGATACAGTGTACTATGTATGAATGATACAGTGTACTATGTATGAATGATACAGTGTACTATGTATGAATGATACAGTGTACTATGTATGAATGATACAGTGTACTATGTATGAATGATACAGTGTACTATGTATGAATGATACAGTGTACTATGTATGAATGATACAGTGTACTATGTATGAATGATACAGTGTACTATGTATGAATGATACAGTGTACTATGTATGAATGATACAGTGTACTATGTATGAATGATACAGTGTACTATGTATGAATGATACAGTGTACTATGTATGAATGATACAGTGTACTATGTATGAATGATACAGTGTACTATGTATGAATGATACAGTGTACTATGTATGAATGATACAGTGTACTATGTATGAATGATACAGTGTACTATGTATGAATGATACAGTGTACTATGTATGAATGATACAGTGTACTATGTATGAATGATACAGTGTACTATGTATGAATGATACAGTGTACTATGTATGAATGATACAGTGTACTATGTATGAATGATACAGTGTACTATGTATGAATGATACAGTGTACTATGTATGAATGATACAGTGTACTATGTATGAATGATACAGTGTACTATGTATGAATGATACAGTGTACTATGTATGAATGATACAGTGTACTATGTATGAATGATACAGTGTACTATGTATGAATGATACAGTGTACTATGTATGAATGATACAGTGTACTATGTATGAATGATACAGTGTACTATGTATGAATGATACAGTGTACTATGTATGAATGATACAGTGTACTATGTATGAATGATACAGTGTACTATGTATGAATGATACAGTGTACTATGTATGAATGATACAGTGTACTATGTATGAATGATACAGTGTACTATGTATGAATGATACAGTGTACTATGTATGAATGATACAGTGTACTATGTATGAATGATACAGTGTACTATGTATGAATGATACAGTGTACTATGTATGAATGATACAGTGTACTATGTATGAATGATACAGTGTACTATGTATGAATGATACAGTGTACTATGTATGAATGATACAGTGTACTATGTATGAATGATACAGTGTACTATGTATGAATGATACAGTGTGCTATGTATGAATGATACAGTGTGCTATGTATGAATGATACAGTGTACTACGTATGAATGATACAGTGTACTATGTATGCTACGGCACCTACTTTAAAAAAAAAGAAACATCCTTGTGGTGCATATTATCCCTGGATCACTTTCTTTGGCTACAGATAATATGTTACTCACGCAATGAATCTTTAACATCTTGACTCATGTCATCAATTCTTCTTTGCACTATAGAATTATAGAATTATAAAACTATAGAATTATAGAATTATAAAACTATAGAATTATTGAATTATAAAACTATAGAATTATATAATTATAAAAATATAGAATTGCACAACGAATATTTCTAGATAATAACAAATGCATGCTTTTGTAGCTCTCACACAGTATTAGGAATGTTTTCCTAATTTGTAAATCATTAATGACAAATTTTAAGAAGCAATTATGTCATCGCTATCTCTTGTTGTTGCGGTAGAAAATAGTTCTGTTAATGTCAGTTGTTTTAAAATATCCTACTTATATTAATCGAAAATAAGATAAATCATTTCCTTGTTCATGTCCATATATTTTAGTCACATGTTCTTGCAGTCTTGGATACTTTATATTTTCACTGTATACAAAAATCAAATTTAATAAATCGTTTTTCTTTCTGTTCTGCTATCATCGCCTCCTTAAATGTATTCTCCTCCAAATGCACCTGTGGTCACCACGCCCACATGGATGACGGCAGCGCCTATCAGGGAGCGGTGCTCTTACATTGGGAATCTATGTAACGACAAATGGACACACTTCTTATGTTTATTTATATATAATATATACTTTTAATATATGACAAACAAAAAGAACTGGTAATATCAAATAGTTTAAATGGAACTCAGTATATACTGGTGATTGATATGTTATCTCTTATGGAAGAGATCGATGTCAAGTGGCGTGCCACTTAGTTAAATATTGCATTCATTAGCCCAAGAAAGTCATTGAATATATTCAATTAGCCTAAACAATAGATGTAAATAATTGTATACAATTTTTTGTTTTATTAATTTAAAATAAATATCATTAAAAATGTATTTCTTTCTTTAAATGTAAACATTTCTATACATACTATTTAGTGACATGCAATACAAAGTGTATGTCATATAAATAATTAATAATATGTCGTATACACTCGTAAATTGAAATTTAACCAAAGTTTAAGATAATAACATTATGATCATCTCATTGTTCTAGCCACCTAAATTGTTTTAATTAAATTTCCATTTTTATTAGTTCGATAGCTGAGCTTTTTAGTGCTGCGTTCATGGAAAATACAATTTTATTGCTCTAGAGATACTACAGTGGAAGGTCTTTTAATTTATATAAGATCCCTTATATGTGTATGTGAGTTCTTATCTGATCTTATCTGTTAAAGACGCTCCTTCTATACATAAGATTATATCGTCCATCGCTTATCTATGGTCTGTGTTTAGTCCTGCATTTTAATTAGAGATTTACATGTTGATAAAAGTTTTGATTTTCCTGGTTTGTTTAGGCAACCAAATCCCACACCCGAATTCCGGACGGGGGGAAAAGGAACATTTGCACGTGTTTGTTCTTGCATACGGAATATGAAAGTTGTTTTCATCCTTATGTCTATCTGAGGATTGTGTTAAATTATCTTTGTGTTGTATTTCTAAATTATAATTAATTGCTTAATGTTTGATTAGTACTTTACTCTTGGTCCTTCGATCCTCTAGAGTTTCAAGGATTAATGATTTGACTAATGGTGTTAATCTTGTCAGTTTTGAATATTTTCCAGTAATAAAATTGACAGCTCACTTTTGAATGTTTTCTAGTTTATTTAATGTTTTCTTTGGTGGATTGGTCTCATACAGAAGTTGTATATTCTAGTACAGGTCTCACCAAAGCGAGGTAGACTCCTCAGTATTTTGCAGGTTTAGTTTGGGTCAGTTCTTTTCCATTAATGAAATATTTTGAATGTATTTGTTTCTTTTTATTTGTTACTCTTAATAATTGACACTAATCTGGTTGGAAAGAAATGCTCAGTTAGTTTACCATTTTCACAATTCATCTAAATCTATTGGTTAACTTTTGCAATCTTGTTCTGATTTAATTGTTCTATAGATTATACAATTATCAGGAAATAACCTAACATTTCTTCAAGTTTAGATATTGTTGGGTAAATCATATATATAAATTAAAAAGAATAAGGGACCTAGCACAGTCCCTTGTGGAACTCCTGAGTGAACATTTATTGGTGCAGATTTAGATCAATTAATTAATCCAATTTGGTCCCTATCCAAAGGAAGTCTTGGATCCAGTGATGTAAGGGAACTGAGATTCTAAAGTAGTTACGTTTGTTTTAGTAAACTAAGGTGGTGAACAATGTCAAATGCCTTTAAGAAGTCTAGTAATATTG
The DNA here is from genome assembly GCA_944989445.1 of Ampullaceana balthica. Taxonomy (NCBI): domain Eukaryota; kingdom Metazoa; phylum Mollusca; class Gastropoda; family Lymnaeidae; genus Ampullaceana; species Ampullaceana balthica. The sequence goes on along the minus strand of CALYLW010002358.1, from coordinate 105,398 downwards.
TTTTTATATGTATACATATATATTGCAACCGTTCATCCTAATGGGATGATGGCGTCTACACTTGCACCTCTACCCCCCCCCCTTTCTCCTGGCCATTTATTATTCACTCAAAGCTATGAAGGATGCCTCCGCGACATGAATGCGCTCACGCACTATTTCCCGCCACTAGGTGCGCTCCTCTTCAAAAGTCTCTTATGTTTCATGGTCTATCGGTGCTCATTACAGGTCTTTCTTATAGACGTTCTTGAAAAGCAAGCAGGGGACCTCTTTTTCTCATACCAGTTGCCAGCTTACCGTAAAGCAAGGCTCTAGGAATGCGCTCCGGGCTCATCCTGCGGACATAACCCAACTACCGCAGACGCCTCTCAATCAGAATTTAGTGCATACTCAGCATATGGCTCCTTCTGAGTACATCTGCATTGGAGATCTGTTCCTTCCACTTGATGTGTAAAATCCTGTGCAAGCCTCGTAAGTGGAAGCTGTTGAGTTGCTTTGCTTGGCGCAGGTCTTCCAGCTCTCGCTACCATAGAGGAGTGTGCTAAACAGCAGGCCTGGTATACAATAATTTTCGTCCTATCTGTGAGCTGCGCATTGTTCCACACTCTTTGATTCAGCATAGTCATTAATTATGCGGCTTCTACGATTCTGGTTCCTAGTTCCTTCTCACGAGAGAGTTTGCTTGTGATGTTACTGCCAAGGTTGGTGAAATCCTCGTCGACATCCAAGGTGTTTCCCTCAATGGTGATTTAATGAAGGCAGTCTGTGCCTTGTCTCATAATATTGGTATTTTTTTAGGTTAATTGTTAAACCACAGTCATTGCATGCCTCTGAGAAATTATTGACCGACTGTTGAAGTCCTAGCTCCGTATGAGACGCAAGGGCTGCGTCATCCACGAAGAGCAACTCTCTGATGACTATGACGGCATATAATATTTTATTTAGAATCTTTTAGATTTTTTAGAATTTTTCACACCTCCTAAAACCCCTAGTTGTTTATAATAGTCGTTGTAACTGGCTCACTGGATGGATGTGTAACGCTATGACGTCATTGTATGAGCTTATATTTTAATACAAGGCGTGCATCGGAAGGCGCGGAAAAAGGTGTGCAAAATAATTATAAATTAAAGACGCGCTGTAAAAAAAAATATATATGACTTCATTGTTTTAGCTTATATTTTAATTTTTAAAAAGGGACGATGTAAAAATAGAATTTGAGGATTTATAATTATGAAATACTTTGTGTACATTTCAGCAAGTTTAAAATTTCGTATTTATCAATTAAGGATACGTTACTCCGGCCTTTGACAAAAAAGTAAGCGCCGTAGGCGCCCTACAGCTGCAGTGAGCGCCGTAGGTGCCCTAAAACCCCTATTATAAAATTATATGTGTAAATTTCAGTATTAAGTTCAATATTAAGTATTTATCAAAAATGGATAAGTTAGTTGGTCATTTGAAAAAGTGGTCGCTGTAGTAGGCGCCACAGCGCCACAACTTAACCTAGTAAGATATATAAAACTTAATTTAAGCGTTGAATATGGATAAAATAAATGAATCTTGACTACTCTTATTATATTTTAAATTACTATTCGCTCTTTACTCCACTGAAATGTTAGTTTTCACGGGGCTAGGGGCACCTAATGTTTAGTTAAGTAAACGTTTAATTGCTTTTCAATTTGTGTACGACCTTGAGAAATATAAATAAAAATGTTCGCTATGAAATTGATTGAAATGAACAGATTCTCGAACGTTACTTGCTAAACATATTTGGCTCCTCGAAACGCTACATCTAATTTCTTTTTATTTATATCAGTGATGGCCTATATTTGTTTTTGAGTTCCGTGCCTAAAATTCAATTAAAACCCGCTTGTATATAGGGAAATGCCGACAAAAAGTGCCATCAAAGTGGTTTGATTAATAAATTAATATTTTAGTCGCGTGCAGGCTGAGTCACAAATGATATAGGGTCGCCATCAATGAGCAACATGTATAAAAATAAAAAAATATGTATGTTTTCCCTGCATGGCTTACTACACTATTCATCAGATTTGTATAAAACTTAAGAAGATTGTTGAGTACGCTACCATGATGGTAGTTGGTAAATAAATAAAAAACGTAAAAACACACATTTTTGACAATAAATCTTTTTATGAACGAGGCATAACTATAAGAATGTTCATTAAAATACGAAACGGAAGACCATCCAAAAATACCAAATTGTAGCTATGTGTCGTAAAACATGTTTAATATAATGCGCACCGATCAGGAGTATGTTTATAAAAAGTTTTGTCAATAAAATAACCACCTTATTGCGCGACAGGAAATTTTGTTCAATATAATACGCACCAGGACACTTTAGCAAAATTTAACATGTTATACATAGACATAATTAGAGATAATCTAAAAATTCATTAATTTAATTACGGTACAATCGATTTATCAGAAATTTCTGATACTTAATTTTATTATCGGCACGAGTCAGCCTGCAAAAATTCAGCTCGCTAGCTTGCGAGAAAATGGGTTAAAAATCTATCCAAAGTTTTTTCGGCACCGCCCGCCTCAGCAAGCAAGCAGACACCACGAGTTAATATAAAGGATTTTGAAACGTTTTAAAGAATTAAAACTCATGGGGCGTTCGACGGCCAAAAATCTCTTAGTTTTCTTATATGAGCTATATACAAATTAGTTTTAAGTTTTAGCTACTGTAAAAATGGATGGATCTTGACCAATGTTGTACATTTAAGGTGATAGTCCATGTTAAATATAATATGCATCAAGCTCTTAATGATCTTTCTTTAGGGGCCGGGGGCCGCAAACCTTTCTTTTTCGCACATGATTAAGACTTTAGTCCATTCTTGCTTATACTTATACATGATCTTGACTAGTGCTGCGGAAATTAACGATTAATTTATAGATTACATTTTTTTAAACGATAAATCTACCCAACACTTATAAATGTACTGGAATTCAAAAAGATAATATATTTTGGCCGATAAATATTAACTAATTTCCGGACGATTACACGAACATTTCTGTTTTAAACTATTGACTGACCTGACTGTTCAAAATGTTGATCGAGTTTATTGTGTCCATTCAGAGAAATCGTTTGCCTTACATGCATTGTTCCCTCTAAGTCTAATCTTCGTTGGTCCGTGTGCAAAATTTAAAAAACAAATCGTGTGAAAAGTTAAACAATGTCCAATTTTTTTGGGGGGCAATATTTTACAAAATTTGCTGCACGGTGATTCTAAACTCCTGATTGGCGTCGGTCAAATATCTGCACAGCCACGCTGCTTAAAGGGAACATTGCTACCATGGTTCTAACACTTCGCTTACATATCACCTGCAAACCAAACATCCACTACAGTATCAACAACCTTAGCTGAGACAATCTAAAGCTATGTGAATAGTTTTCGATTTCGGCTGGTTATATTGGCAATACGACCCACTCATCAATTTAGCTTGAACCAAATAATGTCAAAACACTTGCCTTTTTGCGTTGTTGGTTAAATGATGTCACGTAAGGAGGACATTCCAGTGTAATTTCGATTTTCGACAAATATGTTTAATAAATGTTAGTTATAAAACCGTTAAATTTCAATGTTTGGCTTTAATCGAAAATCAACATTTGCAAGCCATACAATTTATATAATTTACATGTTACATTTCTTTGGTAGATGGTGGTGTCCATGTTTCGACTTACTGTTGTCTTTTGAAAAACAGTTTTAATCAACTCCCCCCTGAACACATGTGACCGGCGCAATCCACTAAACAAGCAAATCATCACGTGATTTATACTAGATCTAACTGATGTACTGTGTGTCTTACCCTCAGGAGGTTTACTATACATACCTTACTGTTGAATGTAATGTTTGTAATATATGACGACTTAATTGCTAGTCCACATTTATGGATATATGATAACAAACAAATGACATGCTTTTATGGCAAAGAACTGAATGTTTTTGAGCAGATCTTAATACAGAGATAACACGTGAATTTAAAATATCGTAACTGACTAGAGGGTGAATAGAATGATGATCTCTAAAATATAAAAGACAGCTTAGCTTTCAATTATTTTTAAAAAAAAACCAAAATCTTCCCCTATTTTACAATGCCTGTTAGAACTAATGACGTCATTTAAGATGATAAATATTAAGTGACAAATCTATTCTATAAAAAAGATAATTTTCTTTCTGTTCTAAAAAATATATGTAAATAAAAGTCTTTATAAATATTGTGCATGTTATCACAAAGATGACTCTCCAATTATTTTGTTCACTTAGTGTTTCATTTGATTTGCATTTATTGTGAAGTTTACGCATGGCATAGTTGAAAACATGCATAGCAGCATTTTATAAAATGATATAAAAGGATATAAAAGTCGACTGGATAGCCAAATCCATAGTGTGCTCGCCTTACAAGCTGATGTGATTTGGATCTAGCCCACGTGCAACCCACAACAAAAATATTAATAAATAGATGTAAAAACAAAGTCTTTGACTATAAATCGCTTATATATGAGACATAACTAAAAGTCGTGTTTAAGTTTAAATGCGACATTTACAGACTGAAACAGAACTATCTCCCCTGGTTTTAAAACCGGCGCAGGGACGGTAGGGGGTGTGAACATCGACGGTCGGCTTTCAACGCTTGAACTGAACTGTCACTTGAAAGAATTATAAACAAACGTTCGGATAGTTCGATCGCTTAAACTTACAAAGCAAGTTAATATAAGGGATTTAATTAATGAATATTGCTTAAAATCCTCCACTGACCTTGAGAGGAGATGGGCACACCAAGGTCTACCAAGCCCCGAGAAAGTTCTAATGGAAACAGTGAAACACCCTACGAACACGAGGTTATGGAACAAATAGAAATATTATTTGAAAATTTCTTTGTGATACTTTTCTGTTTGTTAACAACACATAATTAATACATGCTATTCTAATATTGTTATCTTTTACAAGTTAGTTTTGATGGAACATATAAATAAAATAAAAATATTATTACTTTTTTTTTGGTGTCATTATTCTAGCTGGCTATTTAAAATAGCTAAAAGGTAGCGCACTGGACTATCAATCCGAGGCAGAACCCGAGTCGCGGGTTTGAGCCCAGGCACAGGCAAAACCTACAGCGCATAGTGTTGGCAACACATACCCCTGCTCGTTAATGGTGTCTCAATGAACGCTTCTTCACTTGCCCAAAAGTTCTGGAGGGGTTATTATTATTATTATTATTATTATTATTATTATTATAAAATAGCTGCAACCGATGGTGTTTATACAATTATCAAATAAAATGACGTGAATAAAGCTACTAAGTTTTATTTAGTAAGTAGTTACCATTTCCACTAATTTAATGTGATATCCACTTAAATCGTTCCTAAATTTAGATCGCTTTCTGTGCAATTGGGAATATAAAGAAATGGCCCCTATTTTTTAGTAATCTATAAGAGGTATGTATTCAAAAACTATGTAATGTAAGTCAATATCAATGATTCTTTGCAATACATACTTGATACATCAGAGCAGAGGCATCGCTAAGGTTGGGGTCACCCGGGGCGGTAGCTCATGGTGTCAACCCTTCACGATCAATTTATTTTGTACAATTTAGTACATTTTCCCTATTTCTCAAGGGCGCAAAAAACGAAATAGCCAAGGGCGCGGAAAACACAGTTACGCTTCTGCGTGTCTGACACAAGAGGGCCAGCCGGACATGATGCTGTAAGGTCTGTTAATAACTCATACCATGAGAATATCGCAGCAAGGGAAGAATTAGCAACAAACCAAAAGCAGTCACATGACTGTCGACTTGAAGCAGAATGATTTCTAAAGGAACTTGAACAACTGGAAGTCGCTATTTTTATTGAAATTAGGGAAATAATTTTAAGAAGGAAGTCTCTCATTGAGTTTGTTAAAAGATATAATTCTTTAATTGATTCCTATGAAGACAAAGGAAATGACAAGTCCCTTGTAAAAAAGAGTATAATCAATATTTAACTTTATTAGAAACATTAAAAAAACGTTACTTTGATAAAGGGACATCACCAAAACACTATTCTCCCCCAGACAAAACTTGAAGTTTGAGGTATTTTCTGTAATCATTGACAAACGAGTTAAACTAATAACTAAATAACCTTTATTAACAAATAAGATACAGAGCAGTTCAAAATGTACAGGAAATGTAAACATATTTGTAAATACTTTATATTAACTCGCGTTGTATGTTTGTTTGAACACTTGGTTAATTGCTTGATTGTCGGTCGCAAAAAATTTGGATCGATTTTGAACCCACATCCTCGTAAGCTAGCGAGCTAAAATTTAGCAGGCAGTTTGGTGGCAATGATAAAAACTATGTATTAACATTTCAGATCGATCGCATGTACTGTAATTAAATTATTATATTTTTAGATTATTTTATTTATTTCTATGTATCATGTTATTTTTTTATGTTATCCCTTATGAAAGAGATCGAAGTCAAGTGGCGTGCCACTTGCGGAAACATTATTTCAGAATGTTAATAATGTGACATCCACATTCCATTAATTAGTCAAAAAATATATGAAGATACAGGTATACAATTTATAGTATTGTTAATTTGAAATAATTAGGTTCAGAAAATTTATTTTTTCCTTATAATTAAAACATTTTTATACACAATGTTTAGTGACATGCAATACAAAGTGTATGCCATACAAATAAGTAATACTATGTCACTTAGACTCGTAGATTGCACTTTAAACAAAGTTTAAGATAATAATGTTTATGTTCTCCTCTTTTTTCACGCCTCTCAAAATGTTTTCAATTACATTGTCATATTATTTAGGTCGACAGCGATGCTTTTTAGTGCTGCGTTCATGGAAGATACAATTTGATTGAACTTCAGATATGACAAAGAAATTCTTTTAATTTGTATATATTCTATTTAATGTATATGTGAGTTCTAGCCATGGGAAATTGGTTATTTACATTTTCTTATTATAAATGTTTTTTTTAATGCAATATAGAATTTACTGGCAAACAAAAGTAACCTTCAGACAACTATAACATACATATAACTGTAACTATGAGAAACGCGATAACAAACTGAGAGACAACGCTTATAATCCAACAACTCTTTCAACAATAACACACACACAACTTTTACATACAGACAATACTAACACTCAGACACGTATTACATTTAGGAAACCTAAACAATCAGACATCCCTGACAGACAGACTTAACAATTATACCAATCTTATAGACAAACAACACTGACAATAGGACTACATTTACAAAGTGAGAGATAACACAAAACATCAGACAACTCTAACAGACAAACAACCCATACAATCATACATATCTTACAAGCTATCAGACAACATAAACAATACGTGAACCCTCACAAAGCTAGAAATTAATTCAAATTTCAGACAACTCTTAATAACTAAGGACAACATTAAAATTAGAAAATGTAACAGACAAACAACAGTAACAGACATATACATTTAAAAACAGACAGCTCTTACAAACGTACGGATAACAATAAAAATCAGACAACTCTTACAGATAGACAATCTAGACAGACAGCACTAACCAAGTAGTTACTTTGTGACATAAAACAGAGAATTGATAACAAACGGATATAAACAAAATCCTTCCAACTTTTTTATTCATCAACAACAAATGTCTTGCAATGACATCATTTAGCTACTGATGATGTTTTTTATTTAACAGTAACAGGTCTGTATGTCGGAATATTAGTTTTAGAATTAAGTTGTTGACTACGTGCCCAGAGTTAGATCCCCCAAAGCACACATTCGCCATTGCTTAAAGATCAAACAACTCACAGCGCATATTCGTGATTATTTAAAGATCAACTCACAAGATACATTCGTCCTTGTTTAAAGATTAACACACAGCATCGCATCTCACAAAATGGGAAGTTCACGTTCTAGTAAAGTTCAAATTTTTATTTCAACTTCATTATTGTACATTTATGTAGTTATGCTTATGCTTTATAACTTAAATGTTATTTGGTTTTTAAACTTATCTGATTTTTACCAATATTTAATTCAAGGGAAGATTGCTTTCATTTAATGTTTTTAAACAAAACTATCAGTTAAGGGATTTCACGTTTTCTTGACATAAACTTTATCTTAAAGCATCATTTAATTTTTTCAAAAACTACTGCATTGATTTAAACTATAAAACCTATGTAAACAGGCTGACAAACCTACAAACCAATGTAGACAGGCTCACAAACCTACAAAACTATGTAGACAAGCTGACTAACTTACAAAGCTCTGTAAGAAGCAACTAACGAATAAACTTTAAATCCTTTTAAATACAAGTCTTCAAAAACATGTCATTCAATGATAAGTTTCTGATTGTGTTATAGCTTTAATTACATATTTCTTCTTTGCACTGTATAATTGCACAACGAAAGTTTCTTGACAATACCAGATGCTTGATTGTTTCACACAGTACATATTACTTCACTTATAGCTGGTACACTTAATTCTCCACCAATAATAGGGATTTTTTCCGGATTTTGGAAATTATTTCGAAAATAAGATAAATCGTTCTCTTTTTATGTCGATGAAATTTATTCATATTTCCTTGTAGTCCTGAAGGCTTTAAAGGTTAACCAAATGCGTACATCAAATTTTCTGAGTCTTTCTTCTTTCTTTTATGCTATCACAGGATCCTTTAAGTTTTTCTTCTCAAAATGCATATGTGATAATCACCGCCCACCTGGATCACTGCAGCGCCTATCAGATGCGATTGGGCCTACATAGGGAATCAATAAAGACAAATAGTGCATTTACATTTGTGACAGGTTGTTTTTTTTAAATTGAACTCAGTCAATACTGGTGGTTGGAGAATCTTAGCTATTCATTGAAATGTTATCCCTTATGGAAGAGATCGAACTCAAGTGGCGTGCCACTTGCATAAATATTACATTAAACAAAGTGAAAAAGATTATGATCATTCCATTAATTAGTGAAAATATTAGATGAAGATACATGTATACAATTTATATTGTTATTAATTTGAAATAATTATTTTTTGAAAATGTATTTTTTCTTTGAATTAAAATATTTTTATACATAATGTTTCGTTACATGCAATAGAAAGTGTATGCCATACAAATCAGTAATGCTATGTCATTAGACTCGTAGATTACAATTTAAACAAAGTTTAAGATAATAATTTTATGTTCTGCTCATTTTTCACACCTCTCAAAATTTCTCAAGTACATTGTCATATTATTTAGGTCGACAGCGATGCTTTTTAGTGCTGCGTTTATGGAATATACAATTTGATTGCACTTCAGAGATGACAAAGAAATTATTTTAATTTCTAAATGTTCTGCTGTTGGTTCTGCTATCCTCTAGTGTTTCAAGGTTTAATGCTTTAACTATTAGTGTTATTCTTGTCAGTTTTAAATATTTTCAACATTTGAATTTGGCAGCTGTTTTTTTGAGTTTGTTTTAGTTTATCAATGTTATCTTGGGTAATATTTGTTATACAGAAGATACAAATTCTAGTAAAAGTCTCACCAAGGTGACGTGGAATTTTAGTTATATATCTTTATTACATCTGTAAATGTTTATTTTTTATAAAGCCTAAGGTTTAGACTTAATTAAAACTGAACCATGCCCAAGGTATGTGTCGATTGAACAAGAAGACATCAGCTTTCCTGAACATTTTTTGGACTTGTCAAGTCTAGTAGTTATATGATTTTGTCTCGCTCTACACTTGCACCAGGTAAACAGAACTGACACGAAGAGATATAACTTTAAATGTTTATTCCGTTAAACAAAACAGCCAATATATCTTTATACAACTGATGACTCAGGTGTAGAATACTCAACAGTCTCCATGACTGTCTCATCACATGTACATCATACCATTAGGGATATATAAACATTTGGCTGTACAACGGCTGTAGTATAATCAACAGTCTCCATGACTGTCTCATCACATGTACATCATACCATTAGGGATATCTAAACATATGGCCGTACAACAGATGTAGTATACTCAAAAGTCTCCTTGACTGTATCAATACATGACATTGCATACAATTAAGGTTTTCTACACATTTGGCTGTACAACAGCTGTAGAATACTCAACAGTCCCTTGACTATCTCATCACATGTTCAGCATGCAGTTAGGGCTCTCTACAAATCTGGCTGTACAACAACTCGAAATATATTTTACTTCACAAGAATAGTCCTTGGACCAACTCAACCATCCTGGGCCCAAGTATGATAAGCAGGTGAACATGAAAGTAGAACGTGTTAGGGGTGGAAGCAAAAATTGGAAACGTCAACCCTAGTATATGTTTAATATCCTGAAGTAGACATTAACTTAATCTGGTAACATGATATGGTAAAGTCATCATAAGAAGAAGCCAAATTATTTAATATATATATATATCTATATATATATATATATATATATATATATATATATATATATATATATATATATATATATAATATATATATATATATATATATATATATATATATATTAGATACGGATCGATATATATGATCGATGTGCCAGACATATGTATGTTTGTATTGGTTATACGGGATTAAGATTTGATTGTATATGGGTAGGGATTTTGTTCACATTATTTTATTTTAAATTTTATATTTTAAAATTTACTTATTTGTTTCCAAACTTTCTTTTAATTTGTGGAAAACTGTTACTTCCCTTATGTGTGTATGGATTACCAAGGCAATTACTATACCCATATACAGGAAAATCCAATCATTTCCCCACACCATGAATTTTTTAAACCATGTCATAGAGCTTCACTTAACCATTTTATTTGCGTAAAAAAGACACGCACATTTTATAAATTGATGTAGGTACAAAAATAAATAGATGAGTAAAGCATTTTTAAAAAAAAATAATTAAAATAAATATTAAAAATAAGCTTTAAAAAAAAAGCAAAATTATAATTAAGGATTTCTTACATTGACAAGAGGAAATTTTATTTCCTGTCAGCGCTGCAACACAAAGCACTGGTACTGATGTATTTAATATAAAGTTTTACATTTCCTAATTATAAACTCTGTTACAATATTTTCTTTTCAATGGGGTAGTGAGTTACTAACTTATGTTACTTAAAACTTATCTAGTTTTCTAAAGTATGAACCTCAAGGCAAAGATTACTTTCATTAAATGTTTTGAAACAAGTCGATCAATTAAGCGATTTCACTTTTAATTGAATTAAATTTGATCTCAAGGCATCAATTTTATCTTTCAAGAACCCCTGCACCGAATTAAACGATAAAACCTATAAAAACAGATTGACAAACTAACAAAACTCTGCAAGAAGCAGCAAACAAATAAACACTTAGTTGTATTCATTACAATGGTCTTCTAATGGCCTGTCTATCAATGATTTGTTTATGTTTGTGTTGATAGCTTTTTATACATATTGTCATGACTTATATAGACTTGCGATTAAAATGTTTGTAATTAGATGTTGACAATGGATCATACATTGTAATGTGTATGCATTCTGCAAATATTTTTTTTTAAATATTGTAAAACATCCTTGTTGTGCCCTATTATCGCTGGAGCACTATATTTTGGCCACTGATCAGATATTACTCACTCACTGAAACTTTAACATCTTGACTCATATCAATTCTTCTTTGATCTATAGAATTACACAACGAAGGTTTATTGATAATATTATATGCTGTCTTTTGTAGTACAGTACGTATTACTTCACTTTCAGCCCGTTCCCTTAACTCATCACAAAGTATTAGGAATTTTTTTCCTGATTTGGAAACATTTAATAATAAATTGTAAGAAGCAAGCAAGTCATTACTATCTCGTGTTGTTGCGGTTAAAATATTTTTTTTGAATGTCAGTTGTTTCAAAATGTTCTACTTTTAATGATCGAAAATAAGATTATTCCTTTTCTTTTTCATGTTCATGAATTTTAGATACATGTTTTTGTACTCTGGGATACTTTATATGTTCACCAAATACATAAATTAATTTTTGTACTTTTTTTATTGCTATCATCGACTCCTTAAAGATATTCTTCTCCAAACACACCTGTGGTCACCTCCACCCACCTGGATCACTGAAACGCCCACTATGGGCTTACATTGGGAATCACCATAATGCCATAAAGACAAACAGCATATTTTCATTTATATATAATATATACTACTTTATAAACAGGCTGCCAAGTTAAAGCGTCAAGTCAGAAAGGATCATATCCAAAACCCTCCTGAAGGGACCGCATCCATCTCTTGTCCGACGTGCGGACGCCTTTTTCGTACCAGAATAGGGTTAATAAGCCACCAGAGGACACATGTGGCGGGCCAGCTAATATGATGAGTGGTCATCGTCGACCACGACGGACGGACAACATATATATATATATATATATATATATATATATGTATATATATTTATATATATAACAACTAAAATGAACTGGTAGCAGGAAATTCTTTAAAAGAACTCAGCCAATACTGATGGTGGGAGAATCCTCGCAATTCATTTAAATGTTATCCCTTATGGAAGAGATCGAAGTCAAGTAGCGTGCCACTTGCATAAACAGTGTAGTGAATATTGTAACAGCCACAGTACCTTTACAACAATTAGGCATAGCACTACATAAAGATAAGTGTATACAAGTTATAGTTTTATGAATTGGAAATAACTATGATTAATAAAATGTTTTTGTCTATTGAATTAAATATTTATAAACATAATATAAAGGTACATGCAACACAAAGTGCGAGCAATATAATTAAATAATACTATGACGCATTGACTCGTATATTGAAATTTATCCGAAGTTACTGAAAATAATGATATGATTTTCTCATTAATCTTGCCTTTTAAGTTGCTTCAAATACAATATCATATTAAGTAGGTAGATAGCGGTGCTTTTTAGTGCGGCGTTCACTAAAAAATACATTTTGATTGCACTTCATATTTGCTCAATAAAAAGTCTTTTAATTTGTAAATGTTCTCTTTTATTTATATGGGACTTTTACTTGATGAAAAGTTTACATTTCCATTTAAATATGCTGAACGTATTTTTTAGGATGTATCATAGATTTACTAAACTAACAATTATTATTATCAAACAAATTAATCTAACTGATGGACCAGACTATCAATGAGACAACTCTAACATAGATACAACATTTAACAATCAGAATAGTCTAACAAACTGAGAGACAACACTTACAATCAAACAACTCTTTCATGCAGACAGACAACACTAACATACAAACAACTTTTACACACAGACAATAATAGCACTCATATCTCAAAAATTAAGGAACTTTAAACAATCAGACTTCTCTGACAGAAAAAACACGAAGATGGAGCCACGTCGCATCAATTTGTTCTGTCGCAGCCACAAAAGCATCATGAGCATTGGGGATGACTTTCTGCGTGGTATTGACCTTAAGCGCTGTCTCAAGCCTGGTGTTAAGCTGTTGCCTGATCTCGGAACAGTTGATATGATATGTGTTTTTACGAGTTTTACTCTTGCTCTTAGAGTGACAAAGTTTCTTTGGTATTAATGTAATGCTGTTGGCGACAAGAGAGTGGTCTGGGTCGCAGTCGGCACTGTGGTAACTGCGTGTTTTAGAGCACACTTGTCAGGTCAAAGCGCCTGGTGATAACGATATCGAGCTGGTGCAAGTGCTTGGAACGGGTTGTAACCATGACATTTTGTCGATGTTCTTGCATTTGAAAAATTGTTAGTTACACATATTATGAGTACTGCATAGCTCGAGGAGACGCTGGCCTTTGTCATTCTTTTTACATATGCCATGTGAACCCATAGTGGTAGACCAGGCATTGTGATCCGCACCTACTCTGGCGTCACCAAGGGTTAGACTCTCATGTGTGGGGATATTTGCTACTACGGAGTCGAGAGACTCGTAGAAGTTGTATTTTAATTCTGCTTCATAGCAGAGATTTTTGTGCATACAGGCTGAAGATATGAGCTGGGTGCGATGATGTTGATAGTTTAATGCCGAGTATTCTCTCAGTACCATGTGCCGCCAGTTCAACATATGACATTAGTGAGGTTTTATGCTAAAACCTAAAGCCGTGCTGCCTTGTTCTCTCTGATGATTGTCGTTGCCAATTAAGCAATTACACACATAAAAATCCTCATTTCAATATCTTGAATTTAAGGATTAAATACTTTGACGGAAACAAAAAGAAGAAAATGAAACGAACTGAAGATTTGACATGAACTATGGATAAGCAAATTCTGAACCAATTACATTCAACTCAAGAGATCCACAAGGAACTGTACTAGGTCCCTCAATATTTTAAACTTTGATATAAATGATTTACCCAACAATATCTCAGCAGGAACAAAAGTTAGCTTATTTGCTGATGATTGAATAAACTATAGAACAATTAAATCAGAACAAGAAAGCCAATTTTACAAAAACACTTAGTTGAATTGATAAAATGGAAGACTAACTGGAGTATGTCTTTCCATCCAGAAAAGTGTCAATTGTTAAGAGTAACAAATAAGAAAAAGCAAATAAACTCAAAATATGTCATTCATGTAAAAGAACTAATCCAAACTAAAAATGCAAAATACTTAGGAGTAATACTAAATTGAGAATCGATCATTGAATCCCTCTGTCAATGAAGTTATACATAAAATTAAACAAAACCTTAGGCTTTTAAGTTAGCACCTAAGACAATTTTATGATATTCTCTAATAAATGCAATCTCACTTAAAAAATTACAATATTTGTCAATTTTCTTTCTCTCTCATTCTTGTTCTCTTTGTAAAAAAAATATACTAATAAATTAGGGAAATACAAAATTTAAACATAGAGCAAGAAATCATAAATATAATCATAAGAGTTACACAGATATATGCCAGAGAATATTTAAAATTGGAAAGTTAAAAATATACGCGTAGAATTGAGAAAAAATAGTATATGTGTACTTTTTTACTCTCCGCCAATCTGAAGATACGTTGATTGCCATGATGTCATCATGTGGGCCGCCATGGTAACCATGATAAATTATCCAGATAAATTGTAACACTAAGCACCTCCCACAATGCTCATAATAAATGCATTATTGCATAGCTCTCTCCTGTATTGCCAACTATATATTTGCAAAAATCACATATATCCCTCATTTTTAGTTTCGTTTCTGTCATATTCAGTAATCCCGTAATTGCTAACGTTTTTAGTTTATATCGTAATAAGTTGTATGCATATTGATTGATATTGACTAACATAATTAGAGTTAAAATAAAAACAATTTGGTTTTAAGTGTAGAATTTATTTATAGTAAAGTTGATAAAATGTAAATTGATTTAGTTGTTTTTTAAAATAATTAATTTGTTGGAACCATGACAAGACGCCTCTTTTTTATCACATTTGTTTTCACACATCTAGCAAGTAAGTAACTGATATGTAAACTAATCATTTATATTATCTTTTAACATTTGTGGTTTTCATTTTTGAACATTTATTTTAAGATTTCACCAACCAGCTGGTGCATGCACCCTTTCCCGGCACTCAAAGCGCAGTTTTAATGTATTAAATACAATTTTGAAAAACATGAGGGGTAAAGCGGTGAAATTATAACTACTTAATATTCGTATAAAACCATCTCTAGGTCCAGCTCGCTTATAAGTCAAATGTAGCCTTTTGACAAACAATTATGAAATATGACACGACCTGTTGATATGTCGAGAGTAAGTGTGATATTGAAATTATGTTATTTTTATAAGCATGTTTGATTTTACCTGGGAACAGATCTTGATAAAATGAAATCATTAATATACACATTTTAAAAAAATGAAATTGATAGGGCAACTTCAATTTATTTACTTTAGACGTAGAGTACTTAGCAGGAAAGCATATAATTTTAAGACGGATCGCTAATTCATTGAACGCAATTTGGCGGTGACAAGGTACCATTTATATGTCTGTAAAATATAGAATTGGACTATAATAGGACGATTTTAAAAGGAACAGTATTACTTTTGGCGTTTTGCGTTGTGTATGTCACTATCTGTGTTTTACCCTTAGTACTATGCCTGGACAGCTGATCATATTTAAAATAATAAATTCATTATTTTTTAACAAAATAGGCAATCATTAATCAAGCTGTTTATACAGCGTTAAAGTGAGATTTTTAAATATTTATAAATTGATGAAAGGTTAATGAAATACATATGTAATGGATTTTGAAGTCACGCTTTAATGTACTAGTTGGTCATTCCCGCACTATACCCTGCATATTTAGGGATAACAACTTTAACTCAAACTAAATAAGACCCCGCCACAAGCGATACACTCAGTGTTATTAGCTTATATGATTAATTACTAGATCTTTTACATTTAACGGGACTTGTCTTAATCTTAACACCTGTTAATCG
>CALYLW010002358.1:46917-88605 GCA_944989445.1 Ampullaceana balthica | reverse complement strand
TCCTACATTAATAGATATTTATCTGTTGTGTAAATAAAATAAAAACACTAGGCCTTGAACATATGCAAATAATTTAAAATAAAAAATGTATTATCCTTATAATGATGATAATTTTAAAAAAAATGATTGATAAATTATGAAGTATGAGAATAGAGAAAAACTTCACACACATCCATTGTCTTTGTTATTCACAAGAAAACAATTTTAAATCTGTTTTATAATGAGTTATAATAAACAAATTCAACATTTATGTACTATACATAGACAAACATATTTTTAAGAAATACATATTTTTTTCACTATTATAAAATACGTAATACAGACAAAACAAATGTTTTTATAACAAATATAGAAGAGACTATATACGCCTTGCAACTTTTATGTTTATTATAATGATAGTTAAGGGAGTAGAGCTTCTATAACTACGGTGTTAATAACAAAGATGATAGTGATTTAAAAGATTTTGAACACCTGTCTTTACAACAAGGAAAGTGGAAACCACAGTGTCGACTGCGACCCAGACCACTCATTTTGTCGCCAATAGCATTAAATTAATACCAAAGAAACTTTGTCACTCTAAGAGCAAGAGTAAAACTCGCAAAAACACATCATATCAACTGCTCCAAGATCAGGCAACAGCTTAACACCAGGCTTAAGACAGCTCTTAAGGTCAATGCCACGCAGAAAGTCATCGCCAATCCTCATGATGCTTTTGTGGCTGCGACATAACAAATTGATTCGACGTGGCTCCATCTTCGTGTTTTTTTTTCTGTCAGAGAAGTCTGATTGTTTAAAATTCCTTAATTTTTTAGATATGATTGCTATTATTGTCTGCATGTAAAAGTTGTTTGTATGTTAGTGTTGTCTGTCTGCCTGAAAGAGTTGTTTGATTGTAAGTGTTGTCTCTCAGTTTGTTAGACTATTCTGATTGTTAAATGTTGTATCTATGTGAGAGTTGTCTCATTGATAGTCTGGTCCATCAATTAGATTAATTTGTTTGATAATAATAATTATTAGTTTAGTAAATTCTATGATACATCCTAAAAATACGTTCAGCATATTTAAATGGAAATGTAAACTTTTCATCAAGTAAAAGTCCCATATAAATAAAAGAGAACATTTACAAATTAAATATTTTTTATTGAGCAAAAATGAAGTGCAATCAAAATGTATTTTTTAGTGAACGCCGCACTAAAAAGCACCGCTATCTACCTACTTAATATGATATTGTATTTGAAGCAACTTAAAAGGCAAGATTAATGAGAAAATCATATCATTATTTTCAGTAACTTCGGATAAATTTCAATATACGAGTCAATGCGTCAAAGTATTGTTTAATTGTATTGCTCGCACTTTTGTGTTGCATGTACCTTTATATTATGTTTATAAATATTTAATTCAATAGACAAATACATTTTATTAATCATAGTTATTTCCAATTCATAAAACTATAACTTGTATACACTTATCTTTATGTAGTGCTTTGCCTAATTGTTGTAAAGGCTACAGTCTGTACTACGTACTCAACTATACTTTTTATTCAAGTGGCACGCTACTTGACTTCGATCTCTTCCATAAGGGATAACATTTCAATGAATAGCGAAGATTCTCCCACCATCAGTATTGGCTGAGTTCTTTTAAAGAATTTCCTGCTACCAGTTCATTTTATTTGTTATATATATATATATATATATGTTGTCCGTCCGTCATGGTCGACGATGACCACTCTCATCATATTAGCTGGGCCGCCACATGTGTCCTCTGGTGGCTTATTAACCCTATTCTGGTACGAAAAAGGCGTCCGCACGTCGGACAAGAGATGGATGCGGTCCCTTCAGGAGGGTTTTGGATACGGTCCTTTCTGACATGACGCTTTAACTTGGCAGTCTGTTGATAAAGTAGTATATATTATATATAAATGAAAATATGATGTTTGTCTTTATGACATTATGGTGATTCCCAATGTAAGCCCATAGTGGGCGTTTCAGTGATCCAGGTGGGTGGAGGTGACCACAGGTGTGTTTGGAGAAGAATATCTTTAAGGAGTCGATGATAGCAATAAAAAAAGTACAAAAATTAATTTATGTATTTGGTGTACATATAAAGTATCACAGACTACAAAAACATGTATCTAAAATTCATGAACATGAAAAAGAAAAGGAATAATCTTATTTTCGATCATTACAAGTAGAACATTTTAAGACAAATGACATTGACAAAAATATTTTCAACCGCAACAACACGAGATAGCGATGACTTGCTTGCTTCCTACAATTTATTATTAAATGTTGCCAAATCAGGAAAACATTCCTAATACTGTGTGATAGTTAATGTACCGGCTATAAGTGAAGTAATACGTACTGTGCTAAAAAGCCAGCATATAATATTATTAACAAACGTTCGTTGTACAATTCTATAGATCAAAGAAGAATTGATGATATGAGTCAAGATGTTAAAGATTCAGTGTGTGAGTAATATCTGACCAGTGGCCAAAGATAGTGCTCCAGCGATAATAGGGCACCACAAGGATGTTTTACAAGCTTTAAAAAAATAGTTGCGGAATGCATACACATTACAATGTATGATCCATCGTCAACATCTAATTACAAACGTTTTAATCGCAAGTCGATATAAGTCATGACAATATGTATAAAAAGCTATCAATACAAACATAAACAAATCATTGATAGACAGGTCATTACAAGAACATTGTAATGAATACAATTAAGAGTTTATTTGTTTGCTGCATCTTGCAGAGTTTTGTTAATTTGTCAAGCTGTTTATATAGGTTTTATCGTTTAATTCGGTGCAGGGGTTCTTGAAAGATAAAATTGATGCCTTGAGATCAAATTTATTTCAATTAAAAGTGAAATCGCTTAATTGATCGACTTGTTTCAAAACATTTAATGAAAGTAATCTTGCCTTGACGTTAATACTGATAAAAACTAGATACGTTTAAAAACAAAGTAAAATTCAAGTAACATAAGGTAGTAACTCACTACCCCATTGAAAAGAAAATATTGTAACAGAGTTTATAATTAGGAAATGTAAAACGTTATATTAAATACATCAGTACCGGTGCTTTGTGTTGCAGCGCTGACAGGAAATACACTTTCTTCTTGTCAATGTAAGCAATTCGATATACTAATTTTGCTTTTTTTAAAGCTTATTTTTAATATTTATTTTAATTATTTTTTTTAAAAAATGCGTTACTCATCTATTTAGTTTTGTACATACATCAATTTATAAAATATGCGTGTCTTTTTTTTAAGCAAATAAAATGGTTAAGTGAAGCTCTATGACATGGATTAAAAAATGCATAGTGTGGGGAAATGATTGGATTTTCCTGAATATGGGTATAGTAATTGCTTTGGTAATCCATACACACATAAGGGAAGTAACATATTTCAACAAATTAAAAGAAAGTTTGGAAACAAATAAGTACATTTTAAATTACAAATTTGTAAATACAAATAATTTGAACAAAATCCCTACCCATATACAATCAAATCTTAATCCCGTATAGACAATACAATCATATTTATGTCTAGCACATCGACCATATATATCGATTCGTATCTAATAAATATATCTATATATATATATAAAGCTCGGTTGTTTGTATCTGCGACGATATGTTTCACTTTTCAACTTTCTGTTCCTTACACAGCCACGGAAAAACCAAATGACGGACGGTGACCAAATTTGGCAGGATGGTTCCTTTTACCCCGGATATGGTTTTAAGTTATTTTTTGTAATTGTCCCTTTTTTTGCCCGAATGGCGTAAATTAAATAATCAGAAAATGCAGAGACAAATAATGAAAAATTTAACCTCATTTCTATATTGAACAACTTTACGCGGACGTTCAAATTCAGCGTATTTTCAGCGGTGCGCATTCAAAAAATATTATATTGTCTAATTACGGTGCGCACATTTTCGTGTAAGCTTCTTTTTAAAAAAATAAAATATAAGCATAAAACAATGACGTAGTTTAATATTTCTATACGATCCATACAGACCACGGGAATCATTATACATAATTAACAGAAGTGGCTTATCCGTGTTTGATAAATACGAAATATTAAACTTGCTGAAATGTACACAAAGAATTTCATAATAATTATACATTCTCAAATCCTATTTTTACATCGTTACCTTTTCAAAAATTAAAATATAAGCATAAAACTATGACGCCATTTGTTTTAATTATTTTCTGTTCTATAACTCGACATTTAATTAAAACCAATTTGATGTAATTATTGTATATATTCGATTTATTGGCGCTATATGTTAAGTATATTTTGCCTTTGTGAGGGGTGGCATCATAGACGCTGATGCAAATATTGTATTAATTACAATTGTGTTACGATGCAGTGTCGTAAATATATATGAGCTTTTTTTGTGACGACAGTGGTAGAGATCTTTTGGAAAAAAGGCCAACAAAGCAGTAGCCTTTTTTTAATAGATACAAACAAACAAACATACACATAACAACTGAGCTTTATATATTAGATATGTGTTTAAATTATTTTATTTCAATTTTTCCACGATGCATTGGATTAATATTTTACATGTGTGATTTAAATTACAACTTTTTAAAATATAATTCATAGCTCGACATTTAATTTTTAAAAAAAAACATAGATGTAGTGAGTTTATTTTATGTCGAAAGTGATGGCCTATGTCAAATAAACTTACACTTTTAAAAAGTTTACATAAGCTATATATTTACACTGTACATTATAAACTTTCGCTACCGAACAAATTAACAGAAGTTGACTAAATTTAATAAAGTGATCCTGAAAACGCTTAATTAATATGAATTGCGAATTGAACATGTTATATTAATTCCTTTGTAGTCGGAAAAACATAGGTCATATCAAAAAGTTGCTTTTTAATCATTTTTCAGATGTGCTCATTAACAGACGTCTAATTCGTTTTATTTAATGTGGATATATATATAAAAATATTTTCGGAAACAAAATCTGGTGCGTGTATTAAATATAGTTTACAGAATATGATGCCTTATCAGAAATAGGGAACAAAAAAACTTGGTGATGTTTAGTTACATAGAAAATAAAGTATTGTTATAAAGTAAATGTACTGGACCAAAATAGCTCTTCCTTCTGACGTACTCATATACATGTAACAGTGCAATAATATTTTAAAAAATTGTATTTCTCTAAATTTTACGATTTATATTTACGGTTTTTGTGCAATGTGTATAATTTCAACAAAAAAACTGACAAGAATAACACCAATAGTTAAATCATTGAACATTGATGCACTAGATGATAGAAGAACGAAGAGTAAAGTAGTAATTATACACAAAGCCATTAATTCTAATTTAGAGATACAAAATAAAGATAACTTAATACAACCCTTAGATAGAGATAAGGAAACAGAACACCTTTCGTAATTCGTTTATATGAACAAACACATACACATTTTAGGTGTTCCCGTCAGGAATTCTGGCATGGAGGGAGTTGCCTGAAGAAACCAGGAAAACCAACACTTTAAACTTGAACTTGAACTATCCCTTAACCCATCGTTGGGTCGTTGGGGCACCATCGTGAATGAACACTATCTCACGCGATTTGTCCGAGTCCAGTGCTACCTTTGGAGAGTTGCCGAATGACAGGCCGGTCCACTCTTTGATTTCGTCTTCCTATATTTTCGTTTGTCTGTCTCTTTTCCTTCCCCCCTGGACTGTGCCTTGCATTATAGTCTTTGCGAGACCTCCAGATCTTGTCCCGTGTCCGTACCATCGTAGTTTCCTCTTCTTAATTGAGGTGAGAAAGTCCTCGTAGGGGCCAATGACAGTACTTATTGTGTTGCGGACCGTTCGTTTGTGAAGAGCGCTGTGTAGGAGATGTTTAATATCTTTCTGAAACATCTCATCTCTAGCGCATTGATTCTTCTTTGGAGATCTGCAGTGAGCGTCAAAGCCTCACAACCATACAAAAAGACTGACATCGCCAGAGAACGCATTAGTCGGGTCTTTGATCTCAGGGAGAGTTTCTTGCTTTGCCAGGTGTGCTTTAGTTTACTCAATGCTGCCATTGTTTGGGCAAATCTGGCAAGAATGTATGGTCTTGAGCCTTCGCGCGAATATTATGGCCCCTAGATATGTAAAGGTGGAGACCTCTTCGAGTTTTTGCCCGTTTATACAAATATAATTTGTGAAGTTTCTATTTGCCATGCCACTTTATTATCATTTAAGACTCTTATAAGAATGAAGTAATAAATACAAAACAAGCTAATCTTATGACGCCATAATCTTCTGTATAAAAGGAGCGTCTGTAAAAGATAAGGTAAGTTATCTGTCAGTTTGTAATTGTTGTTTGTAAGATGTATGTCTATTTATGCTGTCTGATTGTTAATTTTGTCTCTCAGTTTATAAGATATGTGTGATTGTTATGGTTATCTTGTCTTTTAGATTGGTAGCATTGTTAAGGTTTGGTTTTCTGTCAGAGATGTCTACTTGTTTTAATTTATTAAATGTTTGAGATATGAGTGCTACTATTGTCCGTATGTTAAAGTTCTTTGTTCGTTAGTGTGGTCGGTGTGTTGTAAGAACTGCTTGGTTGTAAAATTTGTCTCTCAGTTTGTTATACTTTTTGGATTGTCTAATGTTTTATCTATGTTAGAGTTGTGGCATTGATATTCTGGTCCGTCAGATAGACTAATTTGCTTGACAATAATAATTGTTAGCTTAGTAAATTCTATGATACATCATAATAAATACGTTCATCATATTTAAAATAGAAATGTAAACTTGTCATCAAGTAAAATTCTCATATAAATAAACGAGAACATTTACAAATTAAAATAATGTTTATAGCCAAATCTGACGTGCAATCAAAATGTATTTTCCAGTGAACGACGCACTAAAAGTCACCGCTATGGATCTACTTAAAATGATATTGTGCTTGAGACAACTTAAATCCAAGATTAATGAGAAAATCATAATAGTATTATCATAAACTATGGTTTAATTCCAATATAAGTCTAGGTGACAATATGTTGTTTATTTGAATTGCTTGCACTTTGTATTGAATGTAAATATATATTACGTATGGAAATATTAAATGAACTGGACAAATACATTTTTCAAATCATAGGAATTTACATTTCATGAAACTATAAATTGTATACATTTATCTTCATGTATTCCTATGGCTAATTGTTGTTAAAATAGAGTAGGTACTCTTAATCAGCAGCTTAATGTTTACCAAAGTGGCACGCCACTTGACATCGATCTCTTCCATAAGGGATATCATTTAAATGAATAGCGAAGATTCTCCCACCATCAGTATTGACTGAGTTTCATTAAAAAAATTAACTGCCAACAGTTCATTTTGTTTGCTCTCTCTCTCTCTCTCTCTCTCTCTCTCTCTCTCTCTCGCTCTCTCTCTCTCTCTCTATACATATATATATATATATATATATATATATTATACAAATATATATATATATATATATTTTATATATATATATATATATATATATATATATATATATATATATATATATATATAAATATATAAATACATATAAATGTATATATTATTGTAAATGTAAATAAACTCTTTGTTCTTATGGCTTTACTGGGATTCTATATGTAGGCCAAATCGCCCCCTGGTGGACGCTGCTGTGATCCAGGTGGGCGGTGGTGATCACAGGTGAATTAGGAGGAGAGTCACTTTAAGGTCACTAAAATCCAAATCAGGAAAACATTCCAACAATTGATGGAGAGTTAAGTGTACCGGCTATAAGTGAAGTAACACTTACTGTACTACACAAGCAAGCATCTGATATTATCAAGAAATATTCGTTGTGCAACTATACAGTGCAAGGAAGAAATATGTAATTAAAGCTATCAAAATAATCAGAAACGTATCATTGAATGACAGGTTATTGGAAGAACTGGATATTTAAAACGATTAAAAGTTTATTTGTTTGTTGCTTCTTACAGATTTTCGTAGGTGTGTCAACCTTTTAACATAGGTTTGTAGGTTTGAGAGCCTGTTTACATAGGTTTGTAGGTTTGTCAGATTGTTTAAATAGGTGTGTAGGTTTTTCAGCCTGTTTACAAAGTTGTGTATCTTTGTCAGCCAGTTTACATCGGTTTTATAGTTTAAATCAGTGCAGTAGTTTTTGAAAGTTAAAAATGATGATTTAAGATAAACGTTATTTCAAGAAAACGTGAAATCCCTTAATTGATCGACTTGTTTAAAAACATAAATTGAAACCAATCTTCCCTTGAATTAAATATTGGTAAAAACGGCATAACATTTAAGTAACATAAGTTTGAATCTCACTGCCTAATTGAAAAATAAATTGTATTTTAACCGAGTTTATAATTAGTATAATAGAGATATTACGATCCATATATCAAATGTTGAAGATAATTTTATTTCAAGTAAAGCTTCATATTAAATACATCAGCACCGGTGCTTTGTGGTGCAGCGCCGACGGAAATAAAATATATTTTCCTCAATGGAACACATTGCTAAATGATATATTTCCTTATTTACCAACAAAATATTTGCCAATTCGTAGATTTATATGTAAAAACTTGTTTGTGTATAAATTATATATAAACTGATTAGTGCTTTACTTTCCTATTTAGTTTTGTTCTGACTTTAATTTATAAAATATTTTGTCGTAAAGCCAGAACATGTTCATGTCTCCTTTTTAAGCAACTAAAATGTTTAAATAAAGCTCTGTGAAATGGTTTAAATAAAGCTCTGAGACATGAATTAAATGAAGCTCTGTGACATGGTTTAAATAAAGCTCTGTGACATGGTTTAAATGAAGCTCTGTGACATTGTTTAAATAAAGCTCTGTGACATGGTTTAAATGAAGCTCTGTGACATGGTTTAAATAAAGCTCTGTGACATGGTTTAAATGAAGCTCTGTGACATGGTTTAAATAAAGCTCTGTGACATGGTTTAAATGAAGCTCTGTGACATGGTTTAAATGAAGCTCTGTGACATAGTTTAAATAAAGCTCTGTGACATGGTTTAAATGAAGCTCTGTGACATGGTTTAAATGAAGCTCTGTGACATGGTTTAAATAAAGCTCTGTGACATGGTTTAAATGAAGCTCTGTGACAAGGTTTAAATGAAGCTCTGTGACATGGTTTAAAAAATGCATGGTATGAGAAAAATTTTGGATTTTTATTTCTATGGGTATAAGTATTGCTTTGGTAATCCAGACACTCAAGGGTAGTAATATATTTCAACAAATTATTGAACGTTTCAAAACTATTAAATTTGTTATAACAATTTTTTTTTAAAAAAGGATTTCAACAAAATCCCTAACATAAATAATCACATTCTAATCACTTCTAACCTATATATTCATCCCTAAAAAGAGTACGTTCCTCAGGTTTAATGCCACCGCCACATGACACATCATGGTTGAGGGAGAAGCCCTTGAGAAGGTGTACAGTTTCGTTTACCTTGGCGGCGTTGTAGATTAACAAGGTGGTACAATAGCTGATGTCAAAACAAGGATCAAGGAAGCAGTGGCAGCCTTCCGATAACTCAAGAATGTTTGGGTCACCATCAACTTAAGCAGGAAGTTGAAAGTAAGGATATTTAACACTTTTGTAAGGCCTGCGCTGCTATATGGAGCCGATACAAGGAAAACAACGTTGTAAACCTAACCAGAATCAAGTCCCTTATCAACAATTGTCTCAGAGGAATTCTTGGAGTTTGCTGGTGGACAGGGTCGGTGGCCAGGAGTTGTGGATATGGACGGGGCAGTGGCCGGGAGTTGTGGCCATGGACGGGGTAGGTGGCCGGGAGTTGTGGCCATGCACGGGGTCAGTGGCCTGGAGTTGTGGCCATGGACGGGGTTGGTGGCCGTGAGTTGTGGCCATGGACGGGGTCTGTGACCGGGGATTGTTGCTGTGGACGGGGTCAGTGGCCAGTAGTTTTGGCTGTGGACGGGGTCAGTGGCCGGGAGTTGTGGCTGTGGACGGGGTCGGTGGCCAGGAGTTGTGGCTGTGGACGGGGTCGGTGGCCAGGAGTTGTGGTTGTGAACGGGGTCGGTGGCCGGGAGTTGTGGCCATGGACGGGGTTGATGGCCGGGAGTTGTGGCTGTGGACGTGGTCGGTGGCCAGGAGTTGTGGCTGTGGACGGGGTCGGTGGCCGGGAGTTGTTGCTGTGGACGGGGTCGGTGGCCGGGAGTTGTTGCTGTGGATGGGGTTGGTGGCCGGGAGGTTTGACTGTGGATGGGGTTGGTGGCCGGGAGTTGTGACTGTGGATGGGGTTGATGGCCGTGAGTTGTGACTATGGATGGGGTCTGTGGCCGGGAGTTGTGGCTGTGGACGGGGTCGGTGGCCGGGAGTTGTGGGCTGTGGACGGGGTTGGTGGCCGAGAGTTGTGGCTGTGGACGGGGTCGGTGGCCGGGAGTTGTGGCCTGTGGACGGGGTCGGTGGCCAGGGAGTTGTGGGTGTGGACGGGGCTGGTGGCCGGGAGTTGTGGTGTGGACGGGGTCGGTGGCAGAGAGTTGTGGCTTTGGACGGGGTCGGTGGCGGGAGTTGTGACTGTGGACGGGGTCGGTGGCCGGGAGTTGTGGCTGTGGACGGGGTCGGTGGCCAGGAGTTGTGGCAGTGGACGGGGTCGGTGGCCGGGAGTTGTGCTGTGGACGGGGTCGGTGGCCGGGAGTTGTGACTGTGGACGGGGCTGGTGGCCGGGAGTTGTGACTGTGGACGGGGTTGGTGGCCGGTTGTCGAGCGGATTCTTGAGACGGTGTAGGTGGATTGGTCATACATTGAGTAGACATGCTTCTGATGCAACAAGGGAAACCATGGACATGAGCCCCCAAGGGTAAGCTGAAAAGAGGCAGTCCAAGAAACACTTGGCATCGAGAATTTGAGAGAGACATCAAGAGAATTGGCCATGAATACCTGGAAGATCCTGGACAAGCTGGCCAGGATAAAGACGCGTGGAGGTCTTTCTTAGGTGACGTATGCCCTTGGAGGAATCGCAAATGCAGACGATGATCGGTGGATGCCTCCCAGGGACTAGAAATCTCAAGAATGACACTTCAACCATGTGTTTCGGTTTTAAGAAACACTTAAATTTGTTTTTAGAAACTTTGGTTTCTGTTGCGAAAACAAACGTACAAAAAACAATAGACAGCTAAACCATTCTGACTATATATTCAGCATTTTTATATAGCGATAATAACTTTTTTATTATTATTTTAGATAAATCATATCCTACTTCAATCGGTAGCATATATCGAGATGGTATATAATGTTTAAAAATATTATAATTTAAATCGGATAACTGCTTGGCCTACAAAGATATTTCACTTTATAAGCTACAAAAAATATTCTTTAACAAAATTTTTTTATTAATACAAAGTAGATGTAAATCTTTTATTTTGTCATGTAATTACCTAAACATGTGTGCTTCGACACATTTGGAACAAAAGGCCATGGTAATTCATTTAAAAATGATTGTAATACTCTTCGATAAAAATATTAATCTCTCAGCATTAGTTTTGAGATCTTGTCTTGAAGTCATCATTTACGCGAAAAGAAAATGAACAAAGAGCATTACACAATCCTTAGTTACTTTACTACGACAGAGGAAAAAAGATCACATGTTTCTGTTACTTAAACAAAACACAGTCGTACTTCCTTTTCTTCTTTCATTTAGGTGTAAATAGTGTGGAAAAAATGTCTTTTAATCAGGACTTTACAAGACCGTCCATCTATCGTACAGGTCTGTATATTCGTAGCGTGGAACAACTGCCCCTTACTCCGAACTATACAAGACCGTCCCTATCTCTACTCTGTCCCTATGATGTACAAGACCGTCCCTCTCTCTACTCTGTCCCTATGATGTACAAGACCGTCCCTCTCTCTACTCTGTCCCTATGATGTACAAGACCGTCCCTCTCTCTACTCTGTCCCTATGATGTACAAGACCGTCCCTCTCTCTACTCTGTCCCTATGATGTACACTTCTATGTTTTTTCTTGTTTAAAGAAGGGTATTATTTCCTCCAATCGCCATTTCAACAAATGTTTTATTACATTTACTTTTCTCATTTCTCGTCATAAATGTTTCATATTATATTCCTTACCAACATTCTGCTGAGAGCAGTCTTTCTTTTAAAATGAAAAATCTTGCTATCCCCATCCCACTGTCGAGTGAGTAAAGTGGGGGAGGGGGGTGTCTCCTCTCATGGGGTTGTGTTGGTATGTCAAAGCAAGTTGGCTCCTTTCATATAAAACATCACCGCATCACATTTCTGGTCAAGCCTTCTAGCAGCTATGACTGTCCCCCCTCCCCCTCTCTCAATATCAACATTGTCTTGAATAATCTGCGCCTATTACTCCAGTTTCCATAACTCGAAAACTCCGTATATCGAAGCCCCCCCCACCTTTTATTTTTTAGTTCGACTTAGAGA
This sequence comes from Ampullaceana balthica, assembly GCA_944989445.1. Taxonomy (NCBI): domain Eukaryota; kingdom Metazoa; phylum Mollusca; class Gastropoda; family Lymnaeidae; genus Ampullaceana; species Ampullaceana balthica. The sequence goes on along the minus strand of CALYLW010002358.1, from coordinate 76,165 downwards.
GGTCCGACTGTATATTTAAATACAAATTTAAACATTACAGATTTAAGGCGCCATTTTGAGCTGGCGCCCTTAGCAACTGCCCCGATGCCAACCCGTTGTAGCGCCACTGGTTGTTTGTCTGTTACATTTTCTAATGTTAGTGTTGTATTTAGTTATTAAGAGTTGTCTGTAATTTGAATAAATTTCTAGCTTTGTGAGGGTTCACGTATTGTTTATGTTGTATGATAGCTTGTAAGATAAGTATGATTGTATGGGTTGTCTGTCTGTGAGAGTTGTCTGATGTTTTGTGTTGTCTGTCACGTTGTAAATGTTGTCCTATTGACAGTGTTGTTTGTCTATAAGATTAGTATACTTGTTAAGTCTGTCTGTCTGTCAGGGATGTCTGATTGCATGTGTTTCCTAAATGTAAGACATGTCTGAATGCTAGTATTGTCTGTATGTAAAAGTTGTATGTTTGTTATTGTTGTAAGAGTTGTTTGATTGTAAGTTTTGTCTCTCAGTTTGTTATCGCTTTCTAATTGTTAGTGTTATGTGTATGTTATATTTGTCTGAAGGTTAGTTTTGTTTTGCCAGTAAAATCTATGTTCATTAGAAAAAAACATATTTGTCATAAGAAAATGAAAATAACCCATTTCCAAAGGCTAGAATTCACATTTACATTAAAGAGAACATTTACAAATTAAAAGAAGTTCTTTGTCATATTTGAAGTGCAATTAAATTGTATCTTCAATGAACGCAGCACTAAAAAGCATCGCTGTCGACCTAAATAATATGACACTGTAATTGAGAAATTTTGAGAGGCGTGAAAAATGAGCAGAACATAATATTACTGTTTTTAAACTTTGTTTAAATTACGATCTACGAGTCTAAGTGACATTGTATTACTTATTTTTATGGCATACACTTTGTACTGCATGTCAGTAAACATTATGTATAAAAATGGTTTAATTCAAAGGAAAAATACATTTTCGAAACCTAATTATTTCAAATTAATAATACTATAAATTGTATACATGTATCTTCATCTAATATTTTGACTAATTAATGGAATGATTAAATGTATCTTTGCACGTTTGAAGTTATTTATTTGTAAGTGCCACGCCACTTGACTTCGATCTCTCTCACAAGGGATAACATTTCAATGAATAGCTAAGATTCTCCAATCACCAGTATAGATAGACTGAGTTCCTTTTTGGACATATTCCTGTTACCAGTTAAATTGTATTTTTTATATATATAAAAGTTTTTATTTTACATAAATCAAAATGGTATGTGTGTCCTTCTGGCGTTACGTTGACTACCATTTATAATCACAAACGATACCTGGTTGGCGCTGCAGTGATCCTGGTTGGCGGTGGTGACCAGAGGTCATTTGGAACAAACTCAACAACTTTCTAAGTTTTATATCGATAGGATATATAAAATAATATTTAAATAGCGTATATAAAGACAAGTAAAATAAACTATGTGTCCCAGGGCCATTCGGTGCAAAATTGAAATTTCAAAACACCAGTTTATCTTAATGTGGATCGATTGGAATACATTAATCAATATGTGTCGAGGTCCAATCAAATGAAATGGGGAATGAAATCTAGAAATGTTTAGGCCTCAACTTCCTACATGTTTAAAAAAACAAAAAAAAGATTCAATGCCAAAGATCTTTGCGGTATAGCATTAAACATCTTACAAAATTTCATAGCGATAGAATAAATAAAATAGTATTTGTATAGCTTACTTATACCAAATAAAAAATATCGGGCTTAAGGCCAAATCTGTACAATGTGTGAAGATTAAAACACCTGTTAATTTTAATAAGTCTAATAATGGACACATTTGTCATTATTTTTCAAGATTAGGGTGTTAACGATTAATTTAAATTTAATCGTTAACTTTTAAAAAATTAACGATTAATTAATCGTTAATTTCGATTAAAGCCAAAAATTGAAATTTATGGTTTCATAAGTAACATTTATTAAACATATTTGTCGAAAATCGAAATAACACTGGAATGTCCTCCTTACGTGACATTATTTAACCAAAAACGAAATTAAGCACCCAAAAAAAAATGGACATAGTGTAACTCTTCACACTTTAAAAAAAAATATTTGCACACTGACCAACGAAGAGTAGACTTAGAGGGAACAATGCATGTAAGGTAAACGATTTCTCTGAATGGACACACTAAACTCGATCAACATTTTCACAGTCACGTCAGTCAATAGTTTAAAACTAAAATGTTCGTGTGTTCATCAGGAAATTAGTTAATATTTATCGGCCAAACTATTTTACTTTTTGACTTCCAGTTCATTTATAAGTGTTTGGTAGATTTATCGTTTAAAAAAATGTAATCGTTAAAAAATTTTAACTATTAATTTAGAAATTAATCGTGAATTTCCGCAGCCCTAGTCAAGATCATGTATAATTATAACCAAAAGGGGAATAAAGTCTTAAACTTTTGAGAAAAGAAAGGTTTTCGGCCCCCGGCCACTAAAGAAATATCATTAAGAGTTTGATGCATATTATATTTAACATGGATTATCACCTTTTAATGTACAAAGTTGTTCAAGATCCATCAATTTTTACCGTAGCTAAAACTCAAAACTAATTTTGTTATAGCTCATAGATGAAATAAACAAATTTTTGGCTGTCGAACCCCCATGAGTTTTAATTTTTTAAAACGTTTCTAAATCATTTATATTAACTCGTGGTGTCTGCTTGCTTGCTTGAGGCGGGTGGTGCCGAAAAAACTTTGGATATATTTTTAACCCACTTTTTCGCAAGGTAGCGAGGTGAATTTTTGCAGGCAGACTCGTGCCTTTAATAAAATTAAGTATCAAAATTTCTTATAAATCGATTGTACCGTAATTAAATAAAGGAATTTTTAGATTATCTTTAATTATGTCTAAGTATAACATGTTAAATTTTGTTATAGTGTCGTGGTGCGTATTATATTGAACAACATTTCCTGTCGGGCAATAAGGTGGGTATTTTATTGACAAAACTTTTTATAAAAATATTCCTGATCGGTGCGCACTATATTAAACATGTTTTACGACACAGAGCTACAATTTGGTATTTTTGGATGGTCTTCCGTTTCGTATTTTAATGAACATTATTATAGTTATGTCTCGTATATAAAGGATTTAAAGTCAAAATTTTTTTTTAACGTTTTTTTTAAATTTACCAACTACAATTATGGTAGCGTACTCAAATTTCTTCTAAAGTTTTATACAAATCTGATGAATAATCTAGTAAGCCATGCAGGGAAAACATACATTTTTATATTTTATACATGTTGATCAGTGATGGCGACCCTATGTCATGTGTGACACAGCCTGCACGCGACTAAAATATTACTTCATTAATCAAACAAACTTTGATGGCACTCTTTGTTGGCATTTCGATATATACAAGCGGGTTTTAATTGAATTTTGGACACGGAACTCAAAAAAAAATTGCCATCACTGATATAAATCAAAAGAAATGAGATGTAGCGTTTCGAGCCAAATAGGTTTAGCAAATAACGTTCAAGAATCTGTTCATTCTAGTCAATTTCATAGCGAAACATATGTATTTATATTTCTCAAGGTCGTACACAAATGGAATAGCAATTAAACGTTTACTTAACTAGACATTAGGTGCCCCTAACCCCAAGAAAACGGATATTTCAGTGAAGTAAAGAGCGTATAGTAATTTAAAATATAATAAGTGTAGTCAAGATTCATTTATTTTATCCATATTCAACGCTTAAATTAAGTTTTATATATCTAACTAGGTTTAGTTGAGGCACCATGGCGCCTACAGCGCCCACTTTTTCAAATGAACAACTAACTTATCCTTTTTTTTATAAATACTTAATATTGAACTTACTGAAATATACACATAGTATTTTATAATAGGAGTTGTAGGGTGCCTACGGCGCTAACTGCAGCTGTAGGGTGCCTACGGAACCTACTTTTTTGGTAAAAAGCCGAAGTAACTTATCCTTATTTGATAAATACGAAATATTAAACTTGCTGAAATGTACACAAAGTATTTCATAACTATAAATCCTCAAATCCTATTTTTACATAGTTTCTTTTTCAAAAAATAAAATATAAGCTAAAACAATGACGTCATATAATTTTTTTTTACAGCGCGTCTTTAATTTATAATTATTTTGAACACCTTTTTCCGCGCCTTACGATGCACGCCTTGTATTAAAATATCAGCTCAAACAATGACGTCATGGCGTTACACATCCATCCAGTGACCCAGTGACTTTGACTATTATAAACATCTAGGGGTTTTAGGAGGTGTGAAAAATTCTGAAAATTCTAAAAGATTCTAAAAAAAAATTTGTGTGCCGTCATAGTCCTAGATTACATTTTAATTTTGAAAAGAGAGCGTTGTAAAAAGAGGATTTGAGGATTTCTAATTATAAAATACTTTGTGTACATTTCAGGAAGTTTAATATTTCGTATTTATCAAAACACTCCCTTGTCGCCAAAAGCATTAAATTAATACCAAAGAAACTTTGTCACTCTAAGTGCAAGAGTAAAACTCGCAAAAACACATCATATCAATTGCTCCGAGATCAGGCAACAGCTTAACACCAGGCTTGAGACAGCTTTTAAGGTCAATGCCACGCAGAAAGTCATCCCCAATCTTCATGATGCTTTTGTGGCTGCGACAGAACGAATTGATGCGACGTGGCTCCATCTTCGTGTTTTTTCTGTCAGAGAAGTCTGATTGTTTAAAATTCCTTAATTTTTTGAGATGTGAGTGCTATTATTGTCTGTGTGTAAAAGTTGTTTGTATGTTAGTGTTGTCTGTCTGCCTGAAAGAGTTGTTTGATTGTAAGTGTTGTCTCTCAGTTTGTTAGACTATTCTGATTGTTAAATGTTGTATCTATGTTAGAGTTGTCTCATTGATAGTCTGGTCCATCAGTTAGATTAATTTGTTTGATAATAATAATTGTTAGTTTAGTAAATTATATGATACATCCTAAAAATACGTTCAGCATATTTAAATGGAAATGTAAACTGTTCATCAAGTAAAAGTCCCATATAAATAAAAGAGAACATTTACAAATTAAAAGACTTTTTATTGAGCAAATATGAAGTGCAATCAAAATGTATTTTTTAGTGAACGCCGCACTAAAAAGCACCGCTATCTACCTACTTAATATGATATTGTATTTGAAGCAACTTAAAAGGCAAGATTAATGAGAAAATCATATCATTATTTTCAGTAACTTCGGATAAATTTCAATATACGAGTCAATGCGACAAAGTATTATTTAATTGTATTGCTCGCACTTTGTATTGCTTGTACCTTTAAATTATTTTTATAAATATGTAATTCAATAGACAAATACATTTTATTAATCATAGGTATTTCCAATTCATAATACTATAACGTGTATACACTTATCTTTATGTAGTGATATGCCTAATTGTTGTAAAGGTCCAGTGGATGTTGCAGATATTCAGCTATACTGTTTATCCAAGTGGCACGCTACTTGACTTCGATCTCTTCCATAAGGGATAACATTTAAATGAATTGCGAAGATTCTCCCACCATCAGTATTGGCTGAGTTCTTTTAAAGAATTTCCTGCTACCAGTTCATTTTAGTTGTTATATATATATATATATATATATATATATATATATATATATATATATGTTGTCCGTCCGTCGTGGTCGACGATGACCACTCTCATCATATTAGCTGGGCCGCCACATGTGTCCTCTGGTGGCTTATTAACCCTATTCTGGTACGAAAAAGGCGTCCGCACGTCGGACAAGAGATGGATGCGGTCCCTTCAGGAGGGTTTTGGATACGGTCCTTTCTGACATGACGCTTTAACTTGGCAGTCTGTTGATAAAGTAGTATATATTATATATAAATGAAAATATGCTGTTTGTCTTTATGGCATTATGGTGATTCCCAATGTAAGCCCATAGTGGGCGTTTCAGTGATCCAGGTGGGTGGAGGTGACCACAGGTGTGTTTGGAGAAGAATATCTTTAAGGAGTCGATGATAGCAATAAAAAAAGTACAAACATTAATTTATGTATTTGGTGTACATATAAAGTATCCCAGACTACAAAAACATGTATCTAAAATTCATGAACATGAAAAAGAAAAGGAATAATCTTATTTTCGATCATTAAAAGTAGAACATTTTAAAACAACTGACATTGACAAAAAATATTTTCAACCGCAACAACACGAGATAGCGATGACTTGCTTGCTTCTTACAATTTATTATTAAATGTTTCCAAATCAGGAAAAAAATTCCTAATACTTTGTGATGAGTTAAGGGAACGGGCTGTAAGTGAAGTAATACGTACTGTACTACAAAAGCCAGCATATAATATTATCAATAAACGTTCGTTGTGCAATTCTATAGATCAAAGAAGAATTGATATGAGTCAAGATGTTAAAGATTCAGTGTGTGAGTAATATCTGATCAGTGGCCAAAGATAGTGCTCCAGCGATAATAGGGCACCACAAGGATGTTTACAATATTTAAAAAAATATTTGCAGAATGCATACACATTACAATGTATGATCCATCGTCAACATCTAATTACAAACATTTTAATCGCAAGTCTATATAAGTCATGACAATATGTATAAAAAGCTATCAACACAAACATAAACAAATCATTGATAGACAGGCCATTAGAAGAACATTGTAATGAATACAATTAAGTGTTTATTTGTTTGCTGCTTCTTGCAGAGTTTTGTTAGTTTGTCAAGCTGTTTTTATAGGTTTTATCGTTTAATTCGGTGCAGGGGTTCTTGAAAGATAAAATTGATGCCTTGAGATCAAATTTAATTCAATTAAAAGTGAAATCGCTTAATTGATCGACTTGTTTCAAAACATTTAATGAAAGTAATCTTGCCTTGACGTTAATACTGATAAAAACTAGATAAGTTTTAAGTAACATAAGTTAGTAACTCACTACCCCATTGAAAAGAAAATATTGTAACAGAGTTTATAATTAGGAAATGTAAAACTTTATATTAAATACATCAGTACCAGCGTTTTGTGTTGCAGCGCTGACAGGAAATAAAATTTCTTCTTGTCAATGTAAGAAATCCTTAATTATAATTTTGCTTTTTTTTTAAAGCTTATTTTTAATATTTATTTTAATTATTTTTTTTAAAAATGCTTTACTCATCTATTTAGTTTTGTACCTACATCAATTTATAAAATGTGCGTGTCTTTTTTTTAACGCAAATAAAATGGTTAATTGAAGCTCTATGACATGGTTTAAAAAATGCATGGTGTGGGGAAATGATTGGATTTTCCTGTATATGGGTATAGTAATTGCTTTGGTAATCCATACACACATAAGGGAAGTAACAGATTTCCACAAATTAAAAGAAATTTTGGAAACAAATAAGTACATTTTAAAATAAAAATTTTAAAATACAAATAATTTGAACAAAATCCCTACCCATATACAATCAAATCTTAATCCCGTATAGCCAATACAATCATACTTATGTCTGGCACATCGACCATATATATCGATCCGTATCTAAATATATATATATATATAGGTATATATATATATTTATATATAATTCACTAGAGATCAGAAAAGGTACAATTACAAGACGCGAGCAAGCAAGCATTACCTATGACACTCGCTAGGGTCGACCAATCACAGTTTTTGTTTGGCAAGCCAGGGGGTAAAAGGGGAAGGCTCAACCACAGTGCGCATGCCTCGAGACCAAGGCGTTGGTGGTCACTATAACATGCACTTGCATTGTTCCCTTTTCTTCGTGCAGCTATTTGTGTCCAATCTACCCCCCCCCCTTTTCTTTTAATGGCACTATCTATCCGCAACTGTGCGGCTTATGCTACACAACGGTTTGTAATTAGTGAATACTTAGATTTGACCTGCTTGAACCATATTCCTCCGAAGGAGTGGGGTATATATTGTTCAGCGGCGTGTGATGTTCTTACTGTGACGTGTACAGTTTTAGGGACACGGCCTTAATGACGACACGTGGTTCGGTCTCCAATTCTCACAGGGGCGTAGTTTCAATACTGCAATGTAACAGTACGGACGTGATGGATGGGCGTCTGGTGGACACAGGGGCGTAGTTCCAATACTGCAATGGAACAGTAAGGACGTGATGGATGGGCGTCTGGTGGACACAGGGGCGTAGTTCCAATACTGCAATGGAACAGTAAGGACGTGATGGATGGGCGTCTGGTGGACACAGGGGCGTAGTTCCAATACTGCAATGGAACAGTACGAACGTGATGGATGGGCGTCTGGTGGACACAGGGGCGTAATTCCAATACGGAAATGTAACAGTACGGACGTAATAATTGGGCGTCTAGTGGACACAGGGGCGTAGTTCCAATACGGCAATGGAACAGTACGAACGTGATGGATGGGCGTCTGGTGGACACAGGGGCGTAGTTCCAATTCGGCAATGTAACAGTACGGACGTAATAATTTGGCGTCTAGTGGACACATGGGCATAGTTCCAATACTGCAATGTAACAGTACGGACGTGATGGATGGGCGTCTGGTGGACACAGGGGCGTAGTTCCAATACGGCAATGTAACAGTACGGACGTGATGAATGGGTGCCAGTGGTCACACAGTGAACCGTGACTGTTAATAGTGAATGATTCCTGGTGGATGTTATTGAAATACTGCGAAGCCAAAAACCAGGTAGAACTGGAATGTACTGACCTTTGTCTCACAAAGCTGTGGGGTTATCTTTAGCACAGTAACGTTAGATAGCTGTTGGTGACCAAAACTCCAGTACTTGACTTGTCCAAAAGAGAACAATGAATTTCTTTCACTGGCTATCTACGCTTATTGTTAATAAACGCAGATTGTGTAATATCTATTTTTCTTTTGTTTAATAAGCCACGACCCCGCCTCCTGGGTACTGAGAGGTTGGATTCTCAGTGTTTTAGTACATACGTCCATCTGATCAGCAGATTCAGACCAGTGAGGTTCCCTCTCTCGTCTTCGGCACCTACCTAGTAGCTATAATTAAAGTAATAATACACAATCAGAGCGTTAAAAATAATATTTACAATTAAGTTAACAATGCTTTTTATCTACAATTAACATATAAAACATATTAATTCAACTTCAAATAAATACTGCAAGAAAATTAATAAATAATAATAAATGAATAAACAATCTGATATTACAAGGATAAAAAAATCGTTAAGAATGATATATTAAAATGTACGAAAAAAATAATATAAAATTTTAAAGATGAGGCCCAGCTGCAGTGAGTAATGTAGAATCTCGCATGAAAAAGCAGAACATATTTTTTTAGTCACAAACTAAGTGGTCACACATGGGGACTCAACTCTAAGTTCATTGATATTTTTTGTGATCGATAGGCGGCCAGATAGCGAAGTAATAATTAAATTGATCTAAATATGCACCCATGAAGGTAACTGAGAAGTTCCAAAAGGGACTGTGCTAGGGTCACTTACTCTTTTTACATCCTTTATATTAACTCGTGGTGTCTGCGGAGGCCCGCCCTTGCGGCCGCCCACCCTTGCTTGTCGCCAAAACTTTTTATCGATTTTTAACCCCACTTGCTCGTAAACTAGCGAGCTGAAAATTTTGTGTTATATGCCTCTCAAACGATGAATGGGTTACGAATCGCTGACCACTGAGGCGCAAAACTGACTGACCCCGTGACCTATCACTGTGTGTGAGTTCGCCAGACATACAACGGGAGATGGCCTGATTAAGGATCGTAATATCTATTTGTGACGTTAAGTCTCAACCTAATTGTATTTACCATTTGGGTCATTGAGCTATAGTCCTTACTACACTACCCATTATACTTTGTAATCTATTCCATTGTATATATATCTATTTTATGTAATTAAATATCTTCTCTCCGTTGTTTACGCAGAGGTGTTACGTGTCATCATTTATATGTGTTTAAGTATTGTAGTTCGTGATTAGTATTAGTACTTAACACTGGGGGCTAGAGCCAAGAATAAATGCATGTATTAATAAGATTAACCTAGACAACAAGAGTCAAATATATGTATTGGTGTCTACTATAGTATATACACTTAATTTTCAACATATATATATATATATATATATATATATATATATATATATATATATATATATATATATATATTAGGTGACGAAATAAAAAGATGATATTACGAGCAAAAAGAAGACAAACGATATTTTACATTTTAACAACGGAACACACAACCATTTTTCTATCCTTATTAATTAAGGCAATCTCATAATTCACAATAAAACATTTTACATGTGACGTTTCCTTACTTTCTTGTGGTCCACACCAAGAGTTACCCTATGTATTTAAACAATTTTTTTACGATCGCAAATTCATTATCATTGATATCATAACAGAATATTATTAAAATTAATGAGGTATGATACAAACAATACCTAATACATAATACCTAAATACATTGTTAACCGCATAACAGTAAAAGTAAATGATATCAAAGAGCAACAACAGAGGCTCTGCACAAACATATGAGTTACCATAACATGTTCACTTTCACTAATAACCTTCCATCATTCTACTTAAATCTCTCAGTCATCATGTTACATTTTTACCCTTGTAACTAAATTGTTCATACCTTTACGTTACTTAACACAAAGGGACTTGTCGAATAGGATTTCCACAGATGCTTTTACGTTTTCCTTACCATAATCATATTTTTTACGTTAATAGTATACGGTATTTTAAAATAACAGAGACAACAGTATATTTGAGTCACTGTTTATTAGATTTATAATCTAATCTTATAATTTATAAGTAAGTTCGTGAACAATAATGCTCAAATGTGGCACTCTCATTTTTTTAAATAGTTAACTCTTAGCTACTACAGGTGTGGAGAACCCTGGTCTCTCTCTCTCTCACTTTTAATATATTTGTATAGTAAATTACACCTGCAGTTTATTACCCTGAAAACAGTCACCATTGGTTTAAACACAAATTATAAATAGTAAAACTCACTGTAATTTTAATATGTTGTATATCTTTATAGTTACTTACCCCAATATATAGTGAAATATAACAAGAAAAGTGGAAACTGTAGACACTTTATAACATCCGTGTACATGAAAAAACCAAGCAAAATATTAAGGCACAAAAGTTAATTGGAAAATGTTCTCGTTTATTTTAACAACTTCTTGGATGTTTTTCATGTTATGTCTAAATTGAAGATCTGTTCTTAAAATATTATAAAGTAAAAATATATTAAATGTTATTGAAAGGCTTGTAGGCTGCTCATTTAAAGGAATTCATTTATTAAAGTAATTATTAATAGGTGTAGATTAGGTGTAGAATATTTAATCTCAAGACATATTTATTAATTAAATTAGGTTCATTCAGTTTAAATTGTTCATTTGCAGTCAAATTAATTATTGTAAATTATTCGTCTTAGATATTGCATTTCCCAAAAAATAAAAAATGACATATATTTTTTTTTAAAATGATGGTTATCATGAAATAATTAGGACTATTTCGGGATGGTGTGCATTTAATTAAAGTAGTTGAACACTTTAGGAATGTTCTTTTTTGACGTGCATGAATGGAAGCAGAGCGCTTCATTGGTGTTGTATCTTTAATAAGTGAGTATTGATGTCACGTGGACACCCATTTAATCAAATCAAACTGTTCTGTGAATTCAATTAAGATACTGAAAATAAACAATGTGTTATGCAAGCATATGTTTCTTTTAAATGTATTATTTATTACTTTAGTTTCCATATAAATGCAGAATAAGAAATTTAAAAAAAAATTACAATTATTTACTTTAAATTACGGCTGCGGAAATTAACGATTAATTTCTTGATTAATCATTACAATTTTTAATGATTAATCGACCCATCACTTACAAATTATCTAAAGTCAAAAAGTAATAAAATAACAATAATAAAAAATTAGCGGCCGATAAATAATAAATTTCCAGACGATTACACGAACATTTTGGTTTTAAACTATTGACTGATGGGAGTGTTCAAAACGTTGATAAAGTTTGCCTACCATTGTTCTAACACTTTGCCTACCTATCAAACCAAATAAAAAGCGTATTAAGCTAATGGCAGTAATTGAGTGTGACTGAGAGACAGGAAATGAAGACAGCTCTTCTAATGAAAAGCTGCGTTAAAAAATGGAGATGAAAGTTCCTGAATCTATTAACCCTCTACAATGGTGGAAACTTAATGAACACCGATATCCGATAATGTCATTCCTTGCCAATACCATTTCGTGCATATCAGTTACCTCAGTTCCATGCGAATGATTGTTCAGCTCGGTTGGTTATATTGTCAATTAGACCCGCTCATCACTTGAACCAAATAATGCCAAAACACTTGTCTTTTTTGTGTAGTTGGTTAAAAGATGATATATAAAGTAGACATTCCATTTTTATTTAAATTTAAAACAAGAACTTTAATAAGTGTTGCTTATGATATCATATATTTTAATTTTTGACTTTAATCGAAATTAAAGATTAATTTATTGTTAATTTTTCAAAAGTTAACGATTAAATTTAAATTAATCGTTAACAGCCCTATTTTAAATATTATTATCAAGGCATTTTAAACTGAATATCCTCTAATAGAAAAGGTCAGCGATCGTTTTCTCATTTGAAGTCATCCTATTTTACTAAAATATTGTACTAAAAGAGCGCAGAGATTCGGATTTTCTTATAACGTTAATGAAGTACTTAAAGAACTAATCTGTGAGTCAATTACTTATATAAGATTAGGTCATCGCCGGTAAGAATATAACGCGTGACGCTGGCCAGGTATTGGAATTTACTAATGTAACGTTTTCAAACCAAGGGCCAATTTCATTTTTCATTTTTCAACTATCACAGCTCACAAGAGGAGAGGAACAGATCTGAACTTTAGCTTATGAGTTGTTTATGTGTCAGATATTAATATATTTTAGTAATATTTATTTCTATGTATTGTTTGGCGTTTACATTTTTAAATTTATATCAGCAATGTCAGTACAATTGTGTTTCTATATGTTACAGTTTATTTATGTATACACTCCACATATGTATGTAAATTTGTTTTTTGAGTCTGCACAGAGAAAGGTAATAGCTATTTAATCGATAATATCTAGGCTTCGAAAAATCGGGAAATAATTTTCAAAACGGAGATGTTTTATTTAAATGTGCATGCGTATGAATTATTAAAAACACAATTTTGGCAATTTCACAGACTGTGTAAGGACAAATCAAAAACTTGTAACTACAAAAATATTTCTTTTTTTTCCCTTCAAAAATTAATGATTTTTAAAACAGAAGCTAACAAAAAAAATGAATTGCTTATTGCTTATAATATAACATTATTTCGTTGAAAAATTCATTCTTGTGATTAGATCAGCTCAATGGCTCTGAAAATATAGCTTGCAGATATACAAATTAATATACGTTAAATACCTTGGATTTTCAGCTTTATATAACAAGAGAACATTTACAAATTAAACGACTTTTAATTGCCAAATCTGACGTGAATTCAAAATGTATTTTCCAGAGAACGACGCACTAAAAAGCACCGCTATCGATCTACTAAAATGATATTGTAATTGAGACAACTTAAATGCAAGATTAATGAGAAAATCATATTATTATTACCTTAAACTTTGATTAAATTTCAATATAAGAGTCTAGGCGACATTGAATTATTTATTTGTATTGCTCGAACTTTGTATTGCATGTACTTATATATTATGTATAGAAATACTTAATTAATTGGAAGAATACATTTTTCGAATCATAGTTATTTCCAATTCATAAAACTATAAATTGTATACATTTATCTTCATGTATTCCTATCGCTAATTGTTGTAAAACTAGCAACGCCCACGTACTAATTAGACTTATTCAAGTGGCACGCCACTTGTCTTCGATCTCTTCCATAAGGGATAACGTGTAAATAAAATGCTAAGATCCTCCTACCATCAGTATTGACTGAGTTCCATTTAAAACATTCCCTGCCGACAGTTCAATTTGTTTGTTATATATTTATTAAAATTTAAATATTATTTTTAAATTTATTAAAGTGTACGTTCTTATGGCTTTCACTGGGATTCCCTTTATGTAGGCCCAATCGCGCCCTGGTGGGCGCCGCAGTGATCCAGTTGGGCGGTGGTGATCACAGTTAAATTAGGAGGAGAGTAACTTTAAGGTAACTAAAAATTAATAGACATAAAAAAGATAAGGATTTATCTTATTTTCGAAATGATTTCCAAATCAGGAAAACATTCCTAGTATTGGTGGATAGTTAAGTACATCGGCTATAAGTGAAGTAATACGTATTCTGCTACACAAGCAAGCATCTGATATTATCAAGAAACTTTCGTTGTGCAACTATACAGTGCAAAGAAAAAACATGTAATTAAAGCTATCAATACAATCAGAAACATATCATTGAATGACAGGTTATTGGAAGAACTGTGTATTTAAAACGGTTACAAGTTTTTTCGTTTGTTGCTTCTTACAGATGTTTGTAGGTTTGTCAGCCTGTTTACAAAGATTTATCGTTTGACTCAATGCAGGATATATTGAAAGATAATTAAACAACCCCGTAAAAACAACGTTTTGACTATAAATCCTTAATATATTAGACATAACTTAAAGTATGGATATGTTCAACATAATACGCAACGCGCGACTAACATTTACAGACTGAAACCGACTGATCTCCCCTTGCTGTAAAACCAAGGGGGGGGGGAGATGTGGTCATCGATGGCTGGACTGAACTCCAGCTCGTAGAGGTGATCAATAGCAGACGGCGACATTGAATTATGTAGATATAAACTAAAAATGCTTTAATTTAACTACGATACATTCGATCTACCTGAAATATTAATACAATGCACTGTTAGGTGACACGAGTATATGTACAATTTTTTAGCTCGATACTCGATAGAATCACGGGCAGTGGGTCATTTATTACTTTTGTTTTTTTCCGCCTGACCGACCACCCACGACAGACAGAGAGAGAGAGGGAGAGAGAGAGAGAGAGAGAGAGAGAGAGAGATATCACGACAGAGAGACAAGACCGTGAAGTTAAAATAAGGGATTTAAAAATGATGCATACAGTTCAAATTTATATGAATATATAAATTATATGTTAAATCTCTTAATGTATCGACTTGTTTATAAAACATTCTATAAAAGCACTTTTCCCTTGATTTAAATATTGGTAAAAATAAGATACGTTAAAAACAATATAACATTTAAGTAACATAACTGAGTATCTCACTGCCTAATTGCAAAATAAATTGTATTTTAATGGAGTTTATAGTAGAGATATTACGATCCATAACTCAAATGTTGCAGGTAATTTTATTTCAAGTAAAACTTCATATTAAATTCATCAGCACTGGTGCTTTGTGGTGCAGCGTTGACGGAAATAAAATTTATTCACGTTAATGTAACACATTGCTAAATAATATATTTCCTTATTTACCAATCAAATGTTTGACAAATCGTATATTTATATGTAAAAAGTTGGTTTGTGTGTATACATTATATATAGACTAATTAATGCTTTACTTTTCTATTTAGTTTTGTTGTTACTTTAATTTATAAAATGTTGTGTCGTAAAACCAGTTCACCACCTTAGTTTACTTTAAAAAAAACTTTGGAATCTCAGGTTCCTTACATCAGTGGATCCAGGACTTCCTTTTGGGTAGGGAGCAAACTGTAATAATTAATGGATATAAATCTGCACCAATAAAGGTCAATTCAGGAGTTCCACAAGGAACTGTGCTAGGTCCATTACTCTTTTTAAATATATACAAATGATTTACCCAACAACATTTCAACAGGAACAAAAGTTAAGTTATTTGCTGATGATTGTATAATCTATAGAACAATTAAATCAGAACAAGATAGCAAAATTTTACAAAAAGACCTAGATGAATTGATATAAATGGGAAAGTAACTGGAGTATGAGTTTCCACCCAGAAAAGTGTCAACTGTTAAGAGTAACAAAGAAAAAGAAACAAATAAATTCAAAATATTTCATTCATGGAAAGGAACTAACCCAAACTAAAGATGCAAAATACTTAGGAGTCATAATAAATGAGAAATTATCATGTAATCCCCATGTCAATAAAGTTATTAAAAAATCAAACAAAACCTTAGGCTTTTATAAAAAGAAACCTTTACAAATGTAATAAAGATATACAACTAAAATGCAATCTCACTTTGGTGAGACCTGTGCTAGAATATGCATCTTCTGTATGGGACCCATCCACCAAAGAAAGCATTGATAAACTAGAACAAATTCAAAAAAGATCTGCCAGATTCATTACTGGAGAATATTCAAAACTGACAAGAATAACACCATTAGTTAAATCATTAAACCTTGAAATACTAGAGGATAGAAGAACCAAGAGCAAAGTAGTAATCATACATAAAGCAATTAATTATAATTTAGAAATACAACACAAAGATAACTTAATACAACCCTCAGATAGACATAAGGATAAAAACACCTTTCTTATTCCGTATGCAAGAACAAACACATACAAATTTTCATTCTTCCCGTCCGGAATTCGTGCGTGAAATGGGTTGCCTAAAGAAACCAGGAAAGTTTAACACTTTCTCAACATTTAAAACGCTAATAAGAATGCAGGACTAAACACAAACCATAGATAAGCGTAGGACGCAATAATCTTCTGTATAGAAGGAGCGTCTGAAACAGATAAGATAAGATAAGATGTTTATGTCTTTTTTAAACAACTAAAATGTGTAAGTGAAGCTCTTTGACATGGTTTAAAAATACGTGGTATGTGGAAATGTTTGGATTTTGTTGTTTATGGGTGTAATTATTGTTTTGGTAATCCAGACACACAAGGTTAGTAACATAATTCCACAAATGAACGACCATTTTGAAACAATCAAATTTGTAAGTACTATTTTTTATTTAAACGGTTTTCAACGAAATCCCTAACAACTGGCAATTACATGTTAATCCCTTTCTAGCCTATATAATCATACCTAAGAAGAGTAGGGTCCTCATGGTTAATGCCACCGGTACATCACCCATCATGCTTGAGGAGGTGGACAGTTTTGTTTACCTTGGCAGCTTGGTAGATTAAAAAGGTGGTACAAACCGACGAATATTTTAGTGCTGTTTGTCAAGAATTCGTCTGTAACAGTTGTCTAATTGTTATCGTTGTCCGTCAGTTTGTAAGAGTTGCCTGCCTTTAAATGTATATATCTGTTAGTGTTGTTTGTCTATTACATTTTCTAATGTTAGTTTTGTCTTTTAGTTATTAAGAGTTGTCTGAAATTTGATTTAATCTCTCACTTTGTAAGAGTTCACTTATTGTTAATTATGTCCGTCAGTTTGTAAGATATGTATGATTGTATGAGTTGTCTGTCTATGAGAGTTGTCTGATGTTTTGTGTTGTCTGTCACTTTGTACATGTTGTCCTATTGTCAGAGTTGTTTGTCTATAAGATTGGACTCAGTGTTACGTTTGTCTTTGTGTCAGATATGTCTGATTGTTTGTGTTTCCTAAATGTAACGCATGTCTGATTGTTTGTGTTTCCTAAATGTAACGCATGTCTGATTGTTTGTGTTTCCTAAATGTAACGCATGTCTGATTGTTTGTGTTTCCTAAATGTAACGCATGTCTGAGTGATAGTGTTGTCTGTATGTAAAAGTTGTATGTTTGTTATTGTTGTATGTCTGCCTGTAAGACTTGATTGATTGTAAGGGTCGTCTCTCAGTTTGTTATCGTTTTCTTATTATTATTGTTGTATGTATGTTAGAGTTGTCTGACAGTTAGTTTTGTTTTGACAGTGAATTCATATAACACATTAGAAAAATAAAAACATATCTAGTTTATTAAAATGAAATGAAACTATTATTAAAGTTAGATCTCACATATACATAAAAGAGAACATTTACAAAATTAAGAGACATTCTATTTTTATATCTCTAGTGCAATCAAATTGTATTTTCCCATGAACGTCGCACTAAAAAGCACAGCTATCGACCTGCGTAACATGATAATTTAATTAAGACATTTTAAGTTGCACGAACAAAACAGATATACTATTTACTGTTATCTTAAACTTTTATTAAATTTCAATCTACGAGTCTATGCGACATAGTATTACATAATTTTAAGGCATACACTTTGTATTGCATGTCACTAAATATAATGTATAGAAATTTTTTAATTCAAAGGAAAAAATACATTTTTATACATAGTTATTTTACATTAATAAAACTATTAATTGTATACATTTATCTTCACCTATTACTTTGGCTAATTGATGAAACGCGTCTGCTACAAAAATCATATATACGATATCTACCCAAGTGGCACGCCACTTGATATCGATCTCTTCCATAAGGGATAACATGTCAATGATATGCTAATATTCTCCCACCACCAGACTGAGTTCCATTTCAACAATTTGCTATTACCAGTTCATTTTGTTTGTCATATATATAAAAGTATATATTATATGTATAAAAGTATATATTATATATATAAAGGTATATATATATATATATATATATTATACATATATATATATATATATATATATATATATGTATATATATATATATATATATGAAAATATTATTGTTGTCCTTATTACGTTACGTTTATTCTCAATTTAAGAGCAACCGCTCCCTGGTATTTGGAGGAGAATAACTTTAAGGAGGCGGTGATATCAGAAAAGAAAGAAAACATATTTAGAAAAGTTTGATTTATGTATTCGGTGAACATGTAAAGTCTGACAGAATACTAGAAAATGAGACTAAAATTTATGGACATAAAACATAAATGGATTTATCTTATTTTCGATTACTAAAAGTAGAACATTTTAAACCAACTGACATTGACAAAAATCTTTCCAATCGCAACGAAACGAGTTAGCGATGACTTGATTTCTTCTTACAATTTATTATTAAATGTTTCCAAATCAGGAAAACATTCCTAATACTGTGTGATAGTTAAATGTACGGCTATAAGTGAAGTAATACGTACTGTACTACAAAAGCAAGCATATAATATTATCAAGAAAGTTTCGTTGTGCAATTCTATAGTGCAAAGAAGAATTGATAACATGAGTCAAGATGTTAAAGATTCATTGTGTGAGTAACATCTTATCAGTAGCCAAAGAAAGTGCTCCAGCGATAATAGGCACCACACGGATGTTTTGCAATAATTAAAAAAATATGTGCCCAATGCATACACAGTACACTTGTATCATCAATCGTCAACATCTAATTGCACACATTTTAATGGCAAGCCTACTGAAGTCATTACGATATGTAATTAAAGTTATCAACACAAACAGAAACAAACCATTAAATGACAGATTATTGGAAGAACTTTGTAATTAAAACAATTAAGAGTTTATTTGTTAGCTGCTTCTTACAGAGGCTTGTTGGTTAGTCAATGTGTTTACATAAGTTTGTTGGTTAGTCAATGTGTTTACATAAGTTTTATCGTTTAACTCGGTGCAGGAGTTCTTTAAAGATAAACATGATGCTTTACGGTAAAAATTTAATTTTTATAAAAAGTGAAATCGCTTAATTGATCACATTTTTTAAACAAAATTCAATGAAAGCAGTCAACCCTTGAATTAAATATTTGTAAAAAAAGCAGACAAGTTTACAAAAATATATAATTTTTTCAGTAACATAAGTTAGTAACTCACTGCCGCCCTATTATTGAAAAAAAATATTTTAACGGAATTTATAATAGAGACAGTCAGTTCTTTGCCATGAAAGCATGTAATTTTTTGTTATTATATATCCATAAATGTGGTCTAGCAAGTAGGTCATCAAATATTACAAAAATTACATTCAACAGTAAGGTATGTATAGTAAACCTCCTGAGGGTAAGGCACTCAGTACTCAGTCTCACTTGTTTAAATCACGTGATGCTCCTCTTGTGTAGTGCATGGCGCCGGTCACATGTGTTCAGGTGGGTGTTGATTAAAACTGTTCTTCAAAAGACAACATTAAGTCCAAACATCGACACCACCATCTACCAAAAGAAATCTAAACGTGTTAGGTTTATTAAAAACTATATATATATATATTGTATGGCTTGATATTCACATATTTCTCCAGACAACGGGAATCCGCAGATAGTTATCAACGTAATAAACATTAATAAAATGTTAATACTATCGTTTGAATCTTATAACGCATAATTACATTAAAGTATAATAATGAAGTTTAAATTAAAAGTTGACCTTTCCTAGGACGTGAATTTCCCAAGCTTTTGAGTCGCGATGCTGTGAGTTGATCCTTAAGCAATGACGAATGTGTGATTTTTAAATAATCACGACCGTGCGCTGTAAGTTGATTTTAAATAATCACGAATGTGCGCTATGGGGGATCTAGCGCTGGGCACTAAGTAAACAACTTCATTCTAAAAATATAATTATGTCATACAGACCTGTTAGTCTTAAATAAAAAT
This sequence comes from Ampullaceana balthica, assembly GCA_944989445.1. Lineage (NCBI taxonomy): Eukaryota > Metazoa > Mollusca > Gastropoda > Lymnaeidae > Ampullaceana > Ampullaceana balthica. Next base: position 55,679 of record CALYLW010002358.1, on the reverse strand, counting down.
CAACATAATAGCTAAATTAGGTCATTGCAAGACATTTGTTTATAAATAAAAATGGTTGGGGTGATAGTGTTTATATCCCTATGTTATCAATTATCGGTTTCATATCACGAACTAACTACTAAGTTAGTGCTGTATGTCCAGATTGTCTATCTTTAAGAGTTGTATGATTGTTATTGTTGTCCGTCCGTTTGTAAGAGTTGTCTGTTTTTAAATGTATATGTCTGTTAATGTTGCTTGTCTGTTACATTTTCTAATGAAATTAATGTCTCACTTTGTGAGAGTTCCCGTATTGTTAATGTTGCATGTTAGCTTGTAAGATAAGTATGATTGTATGGGTTGTCTGTCTGTTAGAGTTGTCTGATGTTTTGTGTTGTCTCTCACTTTGTAAGTGTTGTCCTATTGTCTGTGTTGTCTATAACATTGGTATAATTTAGGGCTGCGGAAATTATGGATTAATTTCTCAATTAATCGTTAAAAATTGTATTAATTAAATATCGATTGAAAAAAATTTAATTGATAAAAATTCGATTAAAATTTAAGAAAATATTTATAATATTTAAAAAAATGTTTAGTAATAAATAATTAATTATTAATAATTAATAATAATTTATATATATTTTTTTTTACGTACAAACATCTCCCGCGTAATATTAAAATTTATTTTATTAATTTATGTGGACCGGCAGAAACTAAAAAAAATTGTGGACAGACAGGAACGAAAGCAAGTTAATAAAAACGTGGTAAAAATGGCTGACACAATCAGCGCAGGGAAACAGGGGAAATAACTCAATACAATTTTTAAAAATTCAATTACCTGTTTTTGTTACTTCCCTTCAAATGTTCAGTTTAATGACGTGATAAATTTCTATTTTTGGCTTTAATCGAAATTATCGATTAATTAATCGAATTTTTTTTCAAAAGTTAACGATTAAATTTAAATTAATCGATAACATCCCTAGTATAATTGTTAAGTTTGTCTTTCAGTCAGCGATGTCTGATTATTTGTGTTTCCTAAATGTAAGACGTGTATGAGTGTTAGTGTTGTCTGTATGTAAGAGCTGTCTGTCATTGTTGTCTGTCTGCCTGTATGAGTTGTTTGATTGTAAGTGTTGTCTCTCAGTTTGTTATCGTTTTTTTCATTATTAGTGTTGTATTTATGTTATAGTTGTCATTTTTGTTTTGCCAGTAAATTATATATCGCATTAGAAAATAAAAACATACTTATTTTTTTTAATGAAAAGAACCCATTTCCCAGTCTAGAACTCACATCTATACATAAAAGAGAACATTTAAAAATTAAAAGAATTTATTTATCATATCTGACGTTCAATAAAATTGTATCTTCCATGAACGCGCACTAAAAAGCATCGCTGTCGACCTAAGTAATATGACATAGTAATTGAGACATTTTGAGAGGCATGAAAAATGAGCAGCTCATAAAATTGGTATATTAAACTTTGGTGAAACTGCAATCTACGAGTCTATGCGACATAGTATTACTTATTTGTATGGCATACACAGTGTATTGCATTTCACTAAACATCATGTTTAGAAATGTTTTAATTCAAAAGTAAAATACATTTTTGAAACCTAATTACTTTTAACTTAATAATACTAAAAATTGTATACATGTATCTTCATATATTACTTTGGCTAAATGATGGAATGACTGGTACCTTCCTTAATGATTTGAGGATAAAATTTATCCAAGTGGCACGCCACTTGAATTCGATCTCTTCCATAAGAGATGACATTTCAATGAATTACTAAGATTCTCCCACCACCAGTATAGACTGAGTTTCATTTGAACATATTCCTGTTACCAGTTCATTTTACTTGTTATTTATATAAACTTATATATTATATGTAAATGAACATAAGCTGTTTGTCCTTATGGTGTTACGTCGATTCCCAATGTAACGGAAACCGCTCCCTGGTGGGCGCTGCAGTGATCCAGGTGGGCGATGGTGACCACAGGTGCATTTAGAGGAGAATCACTTTAATAGGTGACAGAAGTAAAGAAAGAAAAACAGATTTATTAAATTTGATTTATGTATTCGTTGAACATATAATGTCTCTTAGGTTACAAAACTATGTGAATAAAATTTATGGACATAAAAAAGAAAAGGATTTATCTTATTTTCGATGACTATAAGTATAACATTTTAAAACAACTGACATTGGCAAAAATATTTCAAACGCAGCAACACGAGATAGCCATGACTTGCTTGCTTCTAACAATTTATTGTTAATGATTTTTAAATCAGGAAAACATTTTTCATACTGTGTGAGAGCTAAGAGTACGGCTATAATTGACGAAATACGTACTGTGCTACACAAACAATCATATCAAGACATGTTCTTAGGTCAATTATACGGTGCAAAGAAGAATTGATGAAGTTACTAAAGACGTTGAAAATTTATTGTGTGAATAATATTTTATCACTAGCCAAAGATATTGATACAACGATAATAGGGCACTGCAAGAATGTTTTACAATATTTAAAAAAACGAAGATTTCAAATGCATTCAAAGTACACTGTATCATCCATCGTCAACATTTAGTTGCCACAATTTTAATAGCAAATCTATATAAGTCATTACAATATGTAATTATATATATCAACACAATCAGAAACAAATCATTGAATGACAGTTTATTGGAAGAACTTTGTATTTAAAATGATTAAACGTTTGCTGCTTCAAACAGAGGTTTGTAGGTTTGTCAACCTGTCTACAGAGGTTTGTAGGTTACTCAACTTGTCTACATAGGTTTGTAGGTTTGTCAACTTGTCTACATAGGTTTGCATGTTTGTCAACTTGTCTACATAGGTTTGTAGGTTTGTCAACCTGTTTACATAGGTTTGTAGGTTTGTCAACCTGTTTACATAGGTTTGTAGGTTTTTCAACTTGTTTACATAGGTTTGTAGGTTTGTCAGCATGTTTACATAGGTTTGTATGTTTGTCAGACTGTTTAAATAAGTTTGTAGTTTTCTCAGCCTGTTTTCATAGATTTGAGGGTTTTTCAGCCTGTTTACATAAGTTTGTAGGTTAGTCAATCTGTTTACATAGGTTTGTCAGCCTATTTACATAGGTTTGTAGGTTTGTCAGCCTGTTTACATAGGTTTGTATGTATCTCAGCCTGTTTACATAGGTTTGTAGGTTTGTCAGCTTTTTTTTTACATATGTTTTATAATTTAAATCAATGCATTACTTGCTTAAAGATAAAAATGATGCTTTAACATCAACTTTATGTAAATTAAAAGTGAAATCACTTAATTTATTGACTTCTTTAAAAACAATACATTAAATGAATTAAATATTGGTAAAAATAAGATACGTTTAAAAGCAATATAATATTTAAGAACCATAAGTCAGTATCTCACTGCCTAATTGAAGAATAACATTGAATTTCAACGGAATTTAAAGTAGAGATATGCGATCCATATCTCAAATGTTGAAGGAAATTTTATTTCAAGTAATACTTTATATTAAATTCATCAGCACTGGTGCTTTGTGGTGCAACGTTGACGGAAATAAAATGTATTTATGTTAATGTAACACATTGCTAAATTATATATTTCCTTATTTACCTACAAAATATTTGCCAATTCGTAGATTTATATGTTAACACTTGTTTGTGTGTATACATTATATGTAAAACTAGCGTACACCCGTCAAAAATGACGAAAGTTTTCAGCTGAAATCTGTTCATTTTATAACAAAAATGTACTTTTTTAGGGCGCCTATGGCACCTTTTTTACGTTTTTTTTAATTAAAGCAACTAAAGTAAGCTCTTTGACATGGTTTTAAAAAAAACATGGTATGGGAAAAATATGTGATTTTCGTGTCTATTAATATAAATATTGCTTTCGTAATCCAGACAATCAACTTTAATAACATATTTCCACACATGAAATAACATTTTGAAACAATTACATTTTTAATTACAATTTTTAAAAAAGGATTTGAACAAAATCACTAAACATACACAATCACAATTTAATCCCTTCTAGCCTATATAATCATATTTAAGAATGCCACATTAACCATGTGTCTCAAACATCATACATTTGGCTTCAGAAACGTTGTTTTCTGTTGAGAAAACACACGAACAAGAGACCATACAATGTTAAACAATTAAGATTATATTTGAGCATTTTTATACATCGATAATAAAGTGTGATTTTTCTTTTAGATAGATGTTATCCTCTTCAAATGGGTTGTATATTTCAAAACTGTATAACGTGTTTAAAAAGTTATAAACATGTTACTTTGTCTGACTACAATATCAGCTGTATATGTTACTTTCTCTGACTACACTATCAGCTATATTTGTTACTTTGTCTGACTACAATGTCAGCTATATATGTTATTTGTATGATTACAATATCAGCCATATTTGTTACTTTGTCTGACTACAATATCAGCTATATTTGTTACTTTGTCTGACTACAATATCAGCTATATATGTCACTTTGTCTGACTACAATATCAGCTATATATGTTACTTTGTCTGACTACAATATCAGCTATATATGTTACTTTGTCTGACTACAATGTCAGCTATATTTGTTAATTTGTCTGACACAAAATAATCTATATTTGTTACTTTGTCTAACACAAAATCAGCTATATTTGTCAATTTGTCTGACAACAAAATCAGCTATATTTGTTACTTTATCCGACTACAATGTCAGTCATACGTGTTACTTTGACCAACGCACATACAAGCCGACTTAAGCTGACAATAGCACGGCCTGAAAACAACTTTAGGCAACACATTCTCTACACAAAATATTTGTATTATTTATAAAAATCGAAGTACCTGCTCTTGACCTTTGACCTCGTGTGTAATCTTTAGAGATCTTTAAATTGGCTGTAACCTTCCTCTGAAGTGTACATCTCGTTGGGTAGAAGAAAACAAAGGTGAATTGCTGACCTTGATATGAACACAATTTTAATTCTCCATGTCGCATTATTAAACACTCCTGTAACTATGTTAATGGCACAGTCTTCAAAATCCCTCCTAACTCTAAGACATGTTATAAAAGGTATATTTCATTCGCCTCAATCAACCTTAAATGACTTTCTCAATGTGTGTTTGGTGGGGGTGGAAGAAAAAAATGAAAAAAACGTCTTTGTGTAAACTATTATAAATTGATTACCATTAATTTTCTTTATTGTGTATCTTCTGGCCTAGGTTCTGATTAGCCTCGGGTATCTCTTTATCATGGGTTAAATCTGTAATGTTAAACCGGACCTTTTCTGGTATTAGGTTTAATCTGTACTGCTACAGCGGTTATCTCCTGGTCCGGGTTTAATCTGTACTGTTACACCGATTATCTCCTGGTAAGGGTTTAATCTGTACTGTTACACCGGTTATCTTGTGGTCAGTGTTTTAATCTGTACTGTTTCTCTGGTTATCTTCTGTCTGGGATTCAATCTTATAGCAACTGATAAAGATATACACATTTAGAATGTGTGTTACTGATGGTAATATAAAAGTTTATGAAGTTCACAAAATCAAATAAAGTGTTTATTTCCTTATATGACATACATGTTTCGTTAAGAATTCATTATTGATATTATTGCTGCTCAAAGTAAAAAAAAATAATATATATTCACTATGTAAAAACGCATTATATTTGAAATACGCTGATGTGTTTGTAGCTAAGGAGGGGGGGGGGAGCCGCCCCGTGTGACACCCATCAGGGGGTGACAACCGAGCGTACAATTTTACTGTGTACGATTTTATGTCAGAAAAAAAAGAAGACACATTTTTTCATCTAGAAAGAAATTAAGAAATACAATGAAAAACGTTAAACGCGAAAACTTTTATTAAAAAAAATTCAGTTAACTTGCAATAATGAAACAGTCCCAACACACAAGAAAATTAAAACAAATTAGGAAAAAAAAGAAAAGAAATAGTCGCAGCAGAGAGATCTTTTAAAAAGGCTGGACGAAAACGGGGCTGTGTCTCATATTTTAAAAGAAAAATTACAGCATGGACACAGCGACAGCATGGACACACCGACAGCATGGACGAATCCCACCTCACGACTCCCTCCAACACAGTGGGGTGGGGGAATATGATTTTTATCACAAAAAAAAATAAATAAAAGAATGGGTTTTCTCTGTTGATGTTTTTTATTAGGAAAATTATTAATTCAATGTCTTTGAGTTAATATTTCGTTTTATATATATTTATAAAAGGCGTGAAAAAATAGATATGCATGTTTATATACATGTAGTCCTGTGATTACGAAGGTCACATCCCGACTTACGCTGTTTTGTGGTTACGAAGGTCACATCCCGACTTACGCTGTTTTGTGGTTACGAACGTCACATCCCGACTTACGCTGTTTTGTGGTTACGAACGAGCACGTTAAAAAAAATTACGCTTTATTCCGTATTTTTAAATATATATATATTTTTTTAACTTTTGTTTTTCATGGGGTAACGAATGTTTTTTTTTCTATTTGAAATAAAACAATTATTGAAAAATATGTATTATTATTATTTCAACCTACAACTTTCGTTTGCCAATTTTTCTCATGGCGAAGTTTTCAATCAGTAAAGCTAAATAAGCTTACTAGTTCCTTTTCAATGCTCATTAGAGAGAGCATAATCAGTCTTTAATTTATGAAAAGGAAAAAGAGCCGATGTTTAATAGATAGGTTTTATAGATGTATAGATGATGTTTATTTGTTGTTTGTGGGCGATGTGTGTGGGTGTTTGTTCTTGTTGTAAACTTAATAGAAGTTATATTCTTGGGCCTAAGAGTGAGGCTAATATGAGTGAAATAGTTTCCTGTTACATATTTATTATGCTTACCCCGTAGCAAAGCACGTGTTTTGTGCTTGTTATAAATATTCAGTTAGTGCTTGTAAATAGAACATTTTAATTTAATTTTCAACTCGTCGCATTATTGCAATATGTAGTCATAATCGTAGAACAAGAGGAAGAGATGCCCAGATTTAGGTGATTTGTTCATTTCAATCTACACCAAGAAAGCAGGAAAAAATGATGGCACATAATTATTATAGCTATGCCTCCCAAAACAAAAAATATATTGGCACTATTGTTTGTTATAAAATGTAATAATTAAAATTTAAAATTTGATTTTTGTACCTTTTAAATTTACATAAATAATAATAGAGATGATTAAATATATATTTGAGACCGAATATATTTTTTTACAATAAACCCAACTTAAATATGGAACAGAGAGGACCAATTAATATTTTTACGAAGAGAAGAAGCAAGAATGCTCTACTTCAAACAAAGTCTGACTCTACTTCTAAATTAGATGATGGAAACATAACTGAATCAGAAGCTTCATTAGCGACATGAATTCGTTCTAGCTTCACTTGAAAATAAAACTATTCGTTTATACAATTCGGTTTTGTAAGTGCGTATGATGCTAGTATCACAACACCTCAAAGTGTTATTTGAAGCGATGTTCTATTGAATGTCGCAACGAAGCCCTCAAAACTCCAGAAGCATTTAAATACTAGACATAAAGACACGTCTAAAGCCCAAAAAGTTATTTGAAATAAAGCGCGCTGGCTTAAAAAGCCTTGAAAAACTAATCTTTTATTTATCAGACATAAATGAGTGTGCATTGCCAGAATTATAAAAGATAACACTCCGGATTGCCATGGCTAAAAACAACCCTCATATTACTCATATAGAATTGGTGAGGCCCTCATAGTAGAATGCATTTTGAAATGTTCAGTGAAACTGCGTCAAAGAAAGTAGACCTGGTTCCACTCTCAAATGACACAAAGCCTCAAAGCATTGACAATATGACTTGTGACATTGAAGCGCTGCTAACATAATTCCTAATATTAGGTACGTAGTGTTTTTGCATCTTGAAGAATCCATTGAAGTTTGGGCATTCCGATGGTATTTATTGGGGCAACGAAAACTCTTTTTCTCTTGTTGTATCTCGTCTTAATTAATGTACATGTATTTCTCTTATTTCATGTTCAGCAAAGCAAGACATTGAAAAGCTACAGAAAGTTCATAATTCAAGTGCCAGTCTAGTATATTAATCCACTAATTTATTAACTTCATGGTCACAATTTCTTCTCTGACTCATGCACTTAATTCCTTACATAATTTATCTCTTTCTACTCACTCCCTCGTCAGCTATGAACCTCTGCAGACACGCGTATTCTCTCTTTTACTAAGATGCAAACTAAAACATTGGTTGATAGGTCTTTCTCTCTTTTATTACACATTCGCAGTGTTCCAACTACTAAGGACTTCAAGACTTCACTAAACATATTTCTTCAAACTTTACATTCAAAATTAATTAAGCAACAAACAACAATTTCTTTAAAAGATAGAAGCAGCTTATATGCACTAATTTTATTAAATTTTGTATTTAGGAAATTGAATTTTTTGTTGTTGAATGAATTGATATTAATGTATGCAATTAATTTTATGTAAATTGCCGTGGGAACAGTTGCTTGCTAAGTGTACTGCGCTATATTAATTACCAAATTATTATAACTATATGTGCTATGACTTGATTGAAGGGTACTCTTTTAAAACTTCATTTTCGACTACTTCAAGTAGTTCAGAGTGACTAGTTTCTGCAGGGAAAAAACCGGATTGGTCTCAAATGTTTTGAAATGTAAGTTGGACAATTAAGTTTGCTTACTTGGCTGATAGCTTGGGCATTTAAAAAAAAATCACAATATTTCCACGCAAAGAAGGATGCCTTCATGCTTACAATGGCTGACAAGATC